>JZLH01S0431114.1:25805-37568 GCA_001188425.1 Eucidaris tribuloides
ACACACACACACACACACACACGCGGGCGCGCGCACGAACACACACACACGCACGCACATACGCAGACACACAAACGCGCTCACGTGTACACACACAGACACACACAGACAGGCATACACAGACAGACAGACACACTCATAGACACACACACAGACACACACATACAGACAGACACACACACAGACACACACACACACATACAGACACACACTCAGACACACAGACACACACACACACACACACACACACACACACACACGCGCATTTCCATCAGTACAGCTGTGGTTATAGTAGTATGAGTGTGAACACAGGATCAGGCAGTAGATGTGAAAGAAGTGATTAGATCAAGCTAGCATTATCGTATTTGATCCAATGTTCAGAAAGAGTTGCCGCAACTTTCGTAGTAGTAGTAGTGGTAGTGGTAATAGTAATTGTGATGATGATATAATAAATAATAATAATAAAATAATAATAATATAATAATAATTAATATACATAATAATAAATAATAATAATTAATGATTGACTTATTAATATTTATTATAGTCTTCATTATTATTATCATTATAATAAAGTGTCAGTAGTTTAGATCATTACCATCTTTCCGTAAGTAGAGAGAGATTGCGAGTTTGCCGGTGTCTCCGTGTCTGTCTGTGCGGTTTCTGAAGGAGTCTCATGGTGTAAAGATAACAAACACAAACAGCTTTGTGGAATAGAAAAAATACAGTAGACAAAAAGGAAAATATCACCCCTAAATCAGTGCATCTGCATGTGTATATTGTATGGAGCTTGCGTTCTGTAGTTATTTGTGACTGCGTAATCATTATAACCTATGTGTGTAATCTTTCGAACATAGTGGAACTAGTGATTGACCAAACGTGTTGAAAGAATATTTAGATGAGCATATTCTTTATTAAATCCATAATGAAATGCCATGTAACCAGCCAGTTGTGATAAGTGTCTTTCCTAACAGCATAACGTTACGAAAATACCAACTGGTGGACATTTTTTTTATTCCTTCTGCTCAACAGATAGGTGCATGGGATCATATCTCGAAGTTGACATTAAAACAATTTCCATTCACAAGAAGATACGACGATTTCCGGAATAACACGCTAAGAATTGTCACTATCGAGGTAACTATAAGATTTATATTTACACAGTGTTCTATATTTTACGCAGTTAGGGCTAAATACCAGCAAAAGTACTCTGTTTATATAGGCACAGAAGTATTTTGCTGCACTCAACATGGTGCCTTATTTTATGCTTCCACACGTTTTTATGAATGTCCTCCTGGTCAAATTGCTTCAGAAGTGCAGTCAGGGATTGGTAGCTAAAATTCAACAAATTTACAAGGGATCAGTGTTTAAAATCAAATAAATTCATTTTTCATTTAAGAAATTGATTAAATTCACTTCATCTTATATATAAATCACTAACTGTTATCTCAGTGCAGAATACAAACTCTGTTTACATTAATTGTATATACATGTACTACTGTAAATATAAAAGCGGAGCAAATTAGATCATGTAAAAAGTTGTGGTATTCGATTACCTTTTAACCATCTCTCTGAGAGGAAAAGGGACATACTTTGCTACTTTTCTTCATGTTTTCGTACTCTCATCATTACCATTACATCAAAATACTAAAGACTTTACATGTAATATTCTAACTGTCTTGTTGAAAGTTTAAGAAAGGAATGGCCTGTCGGGTAAAATTTAACAAAATGTCTTTACTCCTTTTGATTGCAGGAAGCTCCATTTGTGTCTATCGAAGAAACCGTGGATGGCCCAAAGTACACGGGATTCTGTATCGACATGTTGGAAAATATAGCCGAGATGTTGGATTTCAGCTATGAACTCTATCTGACCCCTGATAATAATTACGGAGGAAAGAACCCGGATGGAAGATGGAACGGACTGGTAGGAGAGGTCTACTATGGGGTGAGTCGTCATTTTGGGGAACATAATATAGCTGAAATGCTGACTTTAAAAAACCGCTAAATAAACTAAAGTGACTTGGGATATAAGTGCATTTCACTGCCCCGTTTTATAAATGAGCCGGTGAATAAATGGAAGTAAGTATTTGCTTGAGAAATGTGGCTCCACATTTTAAATGCATAGCTGGCAAATGTACTGTTGTTAATACCTTATTGACCATTTTGGGATAGAAAATGGATTTTGCGCCTATTGGAACAAAGGTCACCATTTCTTCGGAGATGTCTATTGTAGAGTGCAGGGGTGTCGTCTGGGTTCAAGATTATCTGAAAAATAAATGATTGTATTGAGATTAGTTCCAAATGTACCAAATGGGTTGAAACTGAAACACACTGCCAACATTTAGACTAACTGAAGTGGGTATCAAAGATGAAAGAATTCATCCAGACTTTCTTTTAGTAAAAGTGAGACGAGCGTGGTTATACCGGCATTGAGTTACAGCGTGACCATGATAGAATTACATCTACAGAAAGCTGTACAATAAATATGCTCGTCTCAGCCATTTTCGACAATATAGTTTTCTGAAAGGGTAAAACACTTGACCACGAAACATTTACAACGTAAACTTTGAACTTCGTCCCTGATTCTCGAAGTATTACTATTCATATACGAAGACTGGTATCATGCATCTCCCTTAAATCAAAGATACTTTTTTTTAATTTCTGTCTTTATGTTCTGAAATGTTTACCAATGGATTTTGAAAAGCAAATAACGAATGAGTTGATTCAACTAAGAGGAGTAATTACACCTGTTACCAATCAGCTCTTTATAGCTTGATATAAAGTACATATTGAGATTTACCGAATAGTTTAATCAAAGGTCAGGAGCAATACAACAATTAAGAGCACTTGATGTTATAGGGACTATTTTGCGTGCCTCCGTCACGAAGTGGTACCAGAGGCATTATGTTTTTGGGCTGTCCGTCCGTCTGTTAGTCCGTTCGTAACACTTAATTTAATGCAATATCTGGTGAATGGATTGATGGATTTTTATAAAACTTGGCTGCTGAAGTAAATGTCATCAAACACAAACTAGACTGATCAGAATATGGGTGCAAATTGTTATAGATCAAAGGTCACGGGTCATTTGTGAAATATGAAGTCGATATACCGCGTAGGAAACACATATACTGCAATTTATCAAGAAAGCTATGACGGATTTTCATGAAACTTGGCCTAAAGTCGTATTATCACAGACAGAAGGATTGGGTCAAAAGGTCAGGGATAAAAGTTCAAGGGTATATTGTGTACTTTGGAGGCAATTCATTTCATTTATTACCATTTCTTAAGAATGTATTGATGGATTTTCATGAAACTTGGCTGAAGTATGTACCACCGTAGACAGATGAAATTATTGGATTTTGCCGTCAAGAGGTCAAAGGTAAAAGGTCACAGGTCATTTTAATGTAATCAACAGGCAATGCACCGCAGAAAACGCATTTTTTCTCCAAATATCTAAAAGGAATGATGGATTTTCATGAAAATTAGTTTAAAAATGCATTACCATTTCAACGTTATTGACTAGAGCGTACAAAGCTCACCTGTCGTATAAATACAAGGTTGTTCACTCATATTGTCATGATCTGTCCATCTTCATTCAGAGTATAATTTGGTTAAATGGTGAAATGTGGACTTAAAAAATATGTACAATACGTTATGTAATATATAAAGTAGAATGTATAAACAGAACAGGGTTGCCAGTAACAGTAAACCTGCATTACAATGTAACAATGTGTGAACCATTTTTAAGTCTTTTCGTGTAATCAAACAATTTCGTACCACTACACTTTTCTTGTTCAGAAAGCTGACATGGCTGTTGCGGGCATGGTGATTAATTCGGACAGGGAAACCGTGGTGGATTTTACGAAACCCTACATGAATTACGGAGTCGGTATTCTATTGCGAAAACCTCAGAAAAAGTCCAACGTGTTCGCCTTCTTGGAACCACTTGATATCAGGGTTTGTCTAATCAGTCTACATTCGTGAAAACTTTTTTTTGCAGTACAAGAGGCCTGATTAAATATTCGATGCAGAATTATTTCAAGTTTAATTCATAAACTAAGTCATATCATATTGATTTTAAAGTAGACACAGTTGTTACGAAACAATGAAGATTGAAAAATTGGATTGTTATATTTATCGTGACCACCGCAAATTACATAAAGCGAATTCCTTTCCATAATGTACCTATTGCTAGCATATGTTTATGTGAATATGTGTGTTTATTTGTTCGTCTGCTACAAATAGTAAATTATTGATTATAATGTTACGCTAGCAATCACACTCGAAAGTAATTTTGTTTTTTTACGGAGCATATGAAAGCATATTTAAGGCAGATTATTTGATGATGTAGCTCCTTTATCATAGTAAGCTCATCACAAGAGCATTTTAATTACATGGACTGCGCCTTACTCTAAAACCGATTACCCCAATATTTCAGGAATCAACATTTTTTTAGTCTTTTCAAACAACAACTAAAATCGTATTTATCACATTAACACAGCACGTTCGTGTACATTATGGAAAAGAGTGTCAGCTAAATTCATTATTCTTCTTCTATTTCGTCTTCTTCTTCTTCTTTTTCTCTTTTTCTTCTTCTTCTTCTTCTTCTTCTTCTTCTTCTTCTACTACTTTTCTTTTCTTTTCTCTTCTTCCCCTTCTCCTTCTTTTCTTTTCTTCTTCTTCTTCTTTTGCTTCCCATTCTTTTCTTTCTTCTTCTTCTTCTTCTTCTTCTTCTTCTTCTTCTTCTTCTTCTTCTTCTTCTTCTTCTTTTCTTCTTCTTCTTCTTCGCCTTCTTTGCCTTCTTCGCCTTTTTCGCCTTCTTTGCCTTCCACTACTTTTTACTTTCAAGATCATAATTTATTTATTTTTTCCTCTTGTCGTAGGTATGGGGCTGTGTATTAGCATCTCTCTTCGTTGTCGGGTTCCTGATTTACATCCTAGACCGACTAAGTCCCTACAGCTCCTACGGGAAGGGGGGACCAGACTGCGACGAAGCGAATGATTTCAACCTCCAGAACAGTCTATGGTTTGCGTTTGCCTCGTGTTTACAGCAAGGTGATAAGGAATTTGTTGCATTATTCTTCCATTTTTCCAATTGAATATATAGTATATACGGTTTTGCCATGGAAAGTACTGTCAACTTTTTTTATAAAAATGTACTTCTTAATCGCCTTTAAGAGTATTATCGCTCATTTTATTTAGTAAGAGTTCATTGTACAGTTCCGATTGGTCACATATTATGTATTACCTTTTAGTTCTATACCGATCATTTCCTGAATTTTACACTAATTTGATGTGAATGGTTTATCACAAGGTCCATTATACAGTACAGTAATATCGACGTATATTACTTATAACCATGAAATAAATATGCTTAAAAATAACGTGAGACTACGAAATAATGTTATATTTACGCTGCATCGTGACTTTGTACTGAAAAGAATTTGAAAAGAAATTACACAAAGATATATATATATAATTCTTGCGAACTATGAAAATTCCTGAACGATTTAAACGAATTTTATACTGATATATTTCTAAAAAAAAAAAGTTCTTCTATTTTTGATAATTAGTTGAAACAGTTTTATCATGTAGAAAATTCTAATATTAACCGGCATAAAAAATGATTAAGTTTACAAGCAGCATCCCAATTTATGAGGAGAGACTAGGATATTCTCGATTTTAATTTTATTTCTTGTGCGTCTATTCTTGTATAAAGATAAGCACTTTATTATTTAAAGGTCTCGGTCGAGATAGATTGGAAAATCAACATCTGTGATTGAAAAGTTGAAGGGGACACGATTCATTTTTCGCGCCATACAAAGTAAACAATTTGGGTTGTCTGATTTAACACTGCAGTTCTGTTATCAGCCTGCACACCATTTCATTCCACCAATGCCTTTATATTCTTGAATTGATTGAATTTGATCCAAAGTGGCACCAGCGTACAACTTTCAAATCAAATCGAATATTTGCTATAAACTGTCGAAGGAAATACTCGATTGTGGAACAGTACAAACAATGAGCCACCACTACAGAAAAATGGCTTTAATACAATAGACATTAAAGTGAAGAAACACCTTACTTTGTTGCATACACAAAAACATTATGGCAGGAAATTTCCGCCTATTAGACGTATACGAAGCAATTAGACATAGATGGTGTTATTACTATACACTGCACATCACACGTCGTGTATTAATTTGCTTGTTCATAGCGAATTTGCGCAAATAATGTGGGTGCACATTCGCGAATCTTCGCGTAGAAGTTGTGCGCTGGCAGCACTGTTGATCTTATCATTGTGCTCGGAAAATGTTTCTTTTCTGGTTGAATCACGCTTCAATTGTCGATCTTTAATGTTAGATTTTAGAGACGACATTTAAGCCATTTTTTTAACCTGCCAAGTAATTAAGTCCACTTTTGTGTCTTATATCTTTCATGACACGGTTTGATTTTTCATCAGCCTACTGGAATGTGAGAACCAATCATCCCGTTGAAGGCAAATATGACTTTTTTGTTCATTATCAATTTTGTTATAAAACAACTTTTTACATGAACTGACATTATTTCGAAAATCTATCTTTGGGAACGGGAATTCAACTCAAAATTACAAAGCGCTGCAACAAATTATTCATAAACAACAACTAGCTAAAATGATTTATTGCGTTGGCGCTTTCATTCCAGTGCGTTGATGTGGAAATCAAGCTGTAAGTAAAATGATATTTTGGAATGATTTGATTAACACGTAATTCTCCTTCCCAAAGATATATTTCATCAGTTTATTTTTCTACTGACCTTAGTGCTTTTCTTCAATCGACTTTCTTTCTGTTTTACATGGAGAAGCCATACAGAAATACTCGTAAATTTAGTAATAATTTATCTAGATTTGCACTCAAATTTAGATCAAATCCAGATGTTACGCACACTGTGAGTTTCTAAAATACCATCAATTACGGGGTTTTTTTTAAAGTTTTATACAAGTCTTGAAAAGTTTCTTCTATACAGATTCTCCGAGTATCTCTGTTCAAATATGGTTTTAAAAATCTTGAATATAGTGTATTGGTGTTATTTCGATTTACGAATACAAAGAAACGCAATTCTATACTATATTGAAATTCCACACAGGTATTCCCCACTTTTCTTCAATAGATATTTGTTTAAATATTTATTTTTATTTTTATTTTTATTTTATTGGTAATGTGTAATATGATGGTGACAGCCCACGACGCCGAGCGCTCACGAGGCCGATTTTTCATATCGGACCCTCGGCCTGGTGGGCCCTCGGCTTCGTGGGTGCTCGGCCTCGTGGGCGCTCGGCCTCGTGGGCATTCGGCCTCGATGGAAGACCCCAATATAATGTATTTTATGTATTTTATATTGCAGTGTCGCCATGTCATAAATTTAGATTAACAAATAAAGAAAAACAACAATCAGACAGATGATTAACGTTTTTTCATTACAACCTAAAGCAATGAACACAACTTCATACATGATTTATCTGATTTTTGTCAGGTGGTGACAACACGCCCATTTCAGTATCAGGACGCATGCTCAGTGCATTCTGGTGGTTCTTCGCGTTGATAATCATAGCCACGTACACGGCAAACCTCGCCGCGTTCCTAACGGTGACCCGGATGGAAAACCCTATCAACTCTCTCGAAGACTTAGCCAATCAGAACAAGATTCTGTACGGCACAATCGAAAACAGCAGCTTGCATCGGTTCTTCGAAAAGAGGAAAAACCAGGGAATTTACGAACGAATGTGGGATTTCATGAGCACCAGTTCGAGGAACCCGTGGGTGCCGTCGGATAAAGCCGGCTACAAGCAGGTGAAGGAGGAGGACTATGCATTCTTTTGGGACGCACCCATCTTGGACTACATAAAGCAAACGGAGTGCGATCTCATGACGGTGGGGAAGCCGTTCAATTTGAAGGGGTACGGCATCGCGACCCCGCAAGGAGCTTCCTATAGAGATGACCTGTCACTTGCGTAAGTTAACAAAGTAGTCAAAAAGTCAGAAGTAGTTACAAGTTTCACATGTGGACAACAAAAAGTCATGTGTATCACTCTTGTGTGATGAGAATTTGAAAAACAAATCTGGATACCTATTCATGAAAACCTTGGGATACCCATGTGTGCATTAGACCCACTGTGGTAGCCCGAACAGACGCCGGAGCGCAATGATATTCAGGAATGTACAGGTGAAGGTATGTTCTCAACAGAAGTTAGCAAAACCAAAACAAAAGCTAAACGAAAATACTCAGTGCAGGAAATGGTCCCCGGTTGAGAATGTGTTTAAACTACGACCTTCTCAGATTTGTTTCGTTTTGGTTAATGTAAACCGCCAATATCAATGTTGTGTTACGGTTATAACAGGTAATTAGCATGTTTGTTTGTTGTTTGTTTTTCTGTTGTTTGTTTTTTATTCGTAGTTGATTAGTGTTGTTATTACCAAGATATGAAAAACCAATAAAAACTTCAAAAAGAAAAAGTCAATCAACGCAACCCATTATCAAAGTTTCTCTCAGGTATACCGACATTTTGCTCTGGCGACAATTGCCCCAGCGATAGTATCGCACAAGACAAAGATTTATGAATTTCCAGTTCAAAATACGGTTAGGGTTAGGGTTGGGGTTGTTATTGGGTTTCCAGTTCAGAATGGGGTGAGGGTTAGGGTTGTCATTGGGTTTCCAGTTCAGAATGGGGTTAGTGTTAGGGTTGACATTTGGTTTCCAGTTCAGAATAGGGTAAGGGTTATGGTTGTGGTTGTCATTGGGATTCTAGTTCAGAATAAGATTAGGGTTATGGTTGTTACAGGGTATCCAGTTCAGAATAAGGTCAGGGTTATCGGTGCCATTGGGTTTCCAGTTTAGAATCATGTTAGGGCTAGGGTTGCCATTGGGTTTCCAGTTCAGAATAAGGTTAGGGTTGCCTTTAGGTTTCAAGATTAGAATAAGTTTAAGATTAGGGTTGCCCCATTGGATTTTCAGTTCAGAATAGGGTTAGGGTTGTCATTGGGTTTCCAGTTCGAAATAGGATTAGGGTTGTCATTGGGTTTCCAGTTCAGAATAAGGTTAAAGTTAAGGTCGCGATTGGGTTTCTAGTTCAGAATAAGGTTAAGTGTAGGGTTGCCATTGTGTTTACGGTTCAGAATAGGGTTAGGGTAAGTGTTGCCATTGGGTGTCCAGTTCAGAATAGGGTTAGGATAAAGGTTGCTATTAATTGGGTTTACCGTCAGAATAGGGTTACGATTAGAGGTAAGGGTTGGCCAAGGGTGAGGTATAGGGTTAGTATTTGCAGTCGTCGCCGGATCATCATGTCATGGAACCCCTCTCAGATGCTTCAATAAAAGAGTTATCCATTCTTCGAAGATACATAATATCAACGTAACCATTACAATCTCGAAAGACTTCTTGGAGTAAGTCCGTTCGCATCAGTGTTTGATAATTAATAAGATAACACTTGATTGAGATATTGTCAATATGCTATTCTTCATTCTATACCTCAGAATTCTTAAAATGCAAGAGGAGGGCATCTTGGAAGAATACCGCAAGAAGTGGTTCGAGCGGGAATCGATCTGCCCCGAGGAGGTCGTCAACATCAACCCCAACACCAAGGCCTCTGCCATCGGTCTGAGCAAGATAGCGGGCGCCTTCTACGTCCTCATCATCGGCGCCGTTCTCTCGTTCGTCGCCGTCATCATGGAACACATGTGGCACAAACCGCCCTCATTCTACAAGAAGAAGAGACAGATGGAAGCGAGAAAAGCGAAGGAGAAGGTAGAAAGCGATGTATCTGGTTTTACTTAATCACTATAAAACAGATATGTCAACGACATAAGCTTTTGGAATAGAGTAATTATAGGGGGTACTAACACATTAAAATGTGTCACTGGCGAAATTAAGATTAACACCTCAATGTCGTTCAATATATTTTTGCATCTTCGCTTCAGTCCATAAGATTGTCCTTAGCATTTAGTGTAAAATTATGTATTTGCACTTAGAGTAATATCTCGTGAGGCCAGATCACCATTCATTAGTGAGTTATGTGATACTTTTAAAGAAAACTTATATTTAGTATCAAATATTTTGTCATTGTGTTAGAATAACACCACTGTACAAAGAACAGTGTTAGATTAGCACCCCGGTATTACCAGAATACGTACATTCAATCATTTATAATGGATGCTAGTTTTGGTCCCAGTGAGGTGTTAATATTATGGGGTGTAATTCTAGCAAACATTATGTGCGATCATTTTATAACGCTGCCAGGATAAGTTTTAACATTTTAGGTATAATATTTACCATGACATATATGATTGTACATGTGAGACTGATAATGATATATGTTAATTTAACTGATGTATTCAACTCTGGATCATGTTAAATCGATTCATTCAAACAAAGCTTTTATATTGATAATGCTGCAGAAAGTATTGCAAAAATTAATAACATTGCACATTTTAATATCCGTCTTCTGCGTACTATTCTAACGAACTTGCTCATCTTTCTATATGCATGACATGCTGAAAAAAATACTAACACAACTGCATGTTAACTAACTCTGTGCTATGGCTTTTAACGCAATGATAATTACTGGCTACCTAACACAAATACTCAAATTTCAATTTTCCAAAATGTATGTATTTTTTATTGTACACGAATGATAATTGTTTTTGTTTTTTTTAAGATGCATTTCAGTATTATATAATTACAAAATATTAGCAACAAATAGTACGATACAGCTTTCAGTTAGACTTAGATGTAAAGAAATAAATTAACATTTATTACATAACTTCATTCCAAATTTGTGAATGGTGCTCTTCCTTTACATAGATTTATAGATTTGTCAAATTCTTTCATGAAACATAATTATTGGTATACGTTAGAGTTTACCATTTCACGTCATATTCTCTGAATCACTTCGGTTACTGAGATTGTGGTTTTACGTCACTCTTCGTCATATCCACCAGCCAATCAGGGCCGTTGATAGAGTGAGTTTAGCCTAATTGATATCAATAGGTTACACCATGGCGCCTATTTTCACATGATCGCACAATACAGTGTGTTTCAAAAAATTGTGCAAATGAAAAGCGTCCTTTTGGCAATTAGAAAATACTTTGTGATGAATTGCTGACATCAAAGTCAAGGGCATAGTGTCAGGTTTCAAATGTTTTATTTTATTCAAATTGCTTATTTTGATTTCGAGATAAGTTTAGTTAACCACAAAAGGACAAATCAATTGTGCCACTTTTCGTAGGGAAGAGGACCTCATGCAATCATTGACTGTAGTAAAAGTGGCACAATTGTGATTTTACCTTTTCGTTATTAATTGAATACCTCAAGATTAAAACAACCAATTTGAACAGACCAAACGACATTTGAAAGCTAGAACTGTGCCTTTGATGTTAATGTAAGCATCACGTCACAAAAGTATTTTTTAACTGACGAAGCGAGCGCGGTTCACTTGCTCAATTATTATTGAGCCCCGCTGTATAGCAACAAAGCTTCACTTCAGTGCCCCATGGTTAACGGTCATCACATAACATTGCGCTCCATGTTGTAACTAAACCAAACAGCTCTCTCCATCTAATGCTCTGCAGTCAATATAAAATGGCGCCGCCAAATCTTTTCTTGCGTAGTACCGATCCGCCATGCAAAAATATTCCGACTGGTTGATTTTTTATACATTAAGAAGGAACATATCAGGCACATAACTGTATATTCTCGCTTTCTCTTTTCTCGCCGGTGCTGTGTGTATGT
>JZLH01S0431136.1:5401-15800 GCA_001188425.1 Eucidaris tribuloides
AATCGAGTTTAATGATCTCCATTTCACACTGCCGTTTCTTTCAGTTTCACTCTACACGTGTACATGTATTATTCTGCCCGATTGCCTGCACGCACACATGTCTAGACTGATTATGTTGTACTACGTTGCCATGGAAACGGGAGAACCGTAACCTTTCAATTCGACATCAGCTATTTATTCTTACCATTACTGGAATAGGTTTTTTACATGTGATTTCGAAGGATGCAGCTACTGTTACAAAATTGCACACGTTCAGTCTACTGTAAGTGTAAACAACTATAAAAACAAAAACACTGTATTTGATAGAATTTGCATTGATTTTCGAGTGAATCACACCACTCTTTCGATGTAAAGCACTGTAGGATAGCACACATTAACGGTAGAGTTCCGACGTAGTGTGTTACAAATGCATAGCATAACATACTATTTCAGCCAATTTTGTTAACTTAAACAGGATGAATCAAAACAGTTCGTTATAACCTTCCTTGCACTGTCTCATACCATTTCGAGGAAACTTCAGACAATTTGCGGTACATTGTGATATTCTGGGTGTAGTAGGCCTACATGTACTACCACGTTTAACTCTTTGCGCGCTGAATTGATTCTGAGGGGATAATAATGACGATTGTTATTTTAATATTTTCTTTAAATCTTGCTTTCCTTATTGCACCAATGATACTGGTTATTATTCTAAAGATGCTGCTTAAGCATTATGGACATTTGTTAGCTTTTCTAGTGAAATGTAACGGAGAAAACGAGTTATTACGATTGTTGAATTTAAAGGGTTAATACTCCATTCATGTCATTGCTCATAATATTCTGAAACTTTTATGTTTTGAGGTTGTATGTGGTAGAGACAATGTCTATTCAAAACAAAATAAAAAAGAACATAGTATTCAGTTAAGTACAATTTAAGTTTATTCCTACATTACTCTAAAAACAAAAATAAAGCCAGCAATTCTTAATTTTGAAAAAAAAGGTACAAGTACTAGAAGAAACTGATACAGATGAAAAATAATGTGACTAAATTACACGACAAGACAGAACAGACAAAATGGAATAAAGGGAACACATACAAAACCAAAGTTTTATAATATGTGACAAATGGAGGAATCAGAAAAATGTTGGGCAACCTATCACGAATCAATCAAACAATGACAGTTTTGGTCGATCAAATAGCAACGAATTAATATATTTACCATTGATTAAAACTATACTTGTGCTTTAATATGACTGTACACCCTGTATGTACAAGCCACCGGCCGGGGGGCGGGGTCGTTCTTCCGACAGGCTGTATCCCACCCTGTGTCAACACTCAGAGAATGCACCTAAACGGCGTAACCTACATTACCAATATTTGCTGCTAATGCCGGCGTAACGCCTATGAGAAAGCCTACCCTAAACCGGCTCTGTGACTCGCATGAAATCCACTCATTCTGAATACCGTAATGTCGGCCGTGAACTCGAAATCCACTATTTAACACCCTAAGTGGCCGCTAAACAGTGGGGCGGGGTGGGGGTGGAAATTTACCTTGATTCAACTTACTTTTAATTCCCTACCCAGACTGTCTTTACTCATTCTAAAACATAGTTAGTAGGCCTACATTGCAGCACCTAAAAGTTCAATGCAATATATTCATCTATACTTTCTCCTTATAAAAAACGCTTCATTTTGAGATGTTAAGAGATGTACTCAAATTTGCACCCTAAATGGCGATAATCTACAACCAAATTAGTTACCCTAAATGGCCCATGACATGTGCAGAAAAAGGCGCTACGCCTCAAGCGGCCGATTGCTAGCGATTGATTGAAAAAGCTACCTTTTTCAAAAGACGTCGACGTACGTCGCGAGGCTTGGAAAAGGACCTTTACGACGCTTTTTCTGGACGCGGGGGCGTTAGCAGCCGGTGTGGAGAGCGAACCCCCCCCCCCACCCCGTGGTACAGCAAACTGACCTCATGATTTTCATGAAATAGGAATCAAACAACACGAATCAACAATACACGCTTTCGCTCTTTACTAACAATCTCAGTCATCCAGCATTTTCATTATTTCTTGCGTTTCCTACTGAAACTTTGAACCAATAAACACGGCTACACTGCTATATACGGCTGTACTATCGCCTACGCGAGGGGATAAGGACCCCTGTAACAGTCTGGCCTACAGGGTCACAAATTTTCGTCAACACCGATGACTTTATAGGGCCGAGCTGGAATGCAGCACCCCCACTTTCAGTAAATTATTAAATTTCATTTTCCAAGGAATATAAGATATTAAACCGGAGATAGAGTGCAGGATGGCGCCAAAGGCGTCAGAATCAAGCAGCTACACATAACTGAACCGTTTATCAACCCTTCTAAGCAGTAAAGGACTTTGTTTATGTTGTATGAGTTATGATATACAAATACATGGAATATATATAAGATTATGTACATAGCGCATACAGACTTCACTGATTACAAGACATGCGTCGACTTTTACTGTACGCAGCCAGAAATTTTTGAAGTAATATCGTACCGAGTAGCTAGCAATAAATTTCAGTTCGCAGTATTAGTAGGGTGTCGTGTAGTAGTAGTACTCTAGTGAGTAGTAGTAGTAGTAGTACGTAGTAGTAGTAGTAGTAGTAGTAGTTAGTAGTGGCAGTAGTAGTAGTGTGATAGTAGTTAGTGTAGTAGTAGTAGTAGTAGAGTAGTAGTAGTGTAGTAGTAGTAAGTACTCCTCCTCTCCACACCACTACTAGTAGTAGTTAGCGTGGCGATAGATTACTGTAGTAGTAGTAGTAGTATATAGTGTAGTTTATAGTAGTGTAGTGGTAGTAGTAGTAGTAGTATAGTAGTAGTAGTAGTAGTAGTAGTAGTAGTAGTAGTAGTAGTAGTAGTAGAAGGAAAAGGATAAAAGGGAGGAGAGAGAGGAGAGAAGGATGATGATGATGATGATGATGATGATGACGACGACGACGACGACGATGATGATGATGATGATGATGATGACGACGACGATGATGATGATGATGATGATGATGATTGTGGTGGTGGTGGTGGTGGTGGTGGTGGTGGTGATGTAAAATGATAAAATAAATAGTATCATACAAATAAAATGTCGTATATCATATACATATAATACAGTAATAACGTTTATTCAAAACTCATTTTTGAAGCTACTATATTACAAAATGGAGTAAATATGAGCATTTTTCTTCATCACGCTGCTAACCGATCATGACAACGTTTTCAACGTTGTAATTTATTATCGCGCATGGTACTCGGTAACTGGATTTGCGAAGTACCATTATTACAAAGGAATGCTATTTTTAACGGATAATTGACATCCAACAGCGCCAATGTGAATAATACATGCAAAGGACTTACCTAGCGAGGTCTCCAGCGCGCATAATATTATTCTACGAGGAAAACGAGAATTGTGTTACAACATCTGCAGCGTAGAATGGAATAGTAAACTCAACATGCACAACAAGAGACATACATGTGTTATGTGTTCATTTCCGAGTTAAACACAAATAGAATGTTTTTCTTGTGCTATTTCCTAAACATATACAAAGTCAGAAACTCATTGTTTTCATTTCGAGCAACGTAAGAATATGCTATATCATGGCCAGATGGCTGATTTTATAAATTATGAAAGGAAAGTATATTAAAAAACAATGCGGAATCGTGTGGTATGTATATAGTCATGTATTTATGTATTTGTATATGGCATTATTTTGATTTCCATAGTGTTTTTTTTATTATCATTATTTATTTTTTTAGATGGACTTACATCTTGTATTAATGGCCTGAAAATCACATGCACCTTGACCATATCTTGAAGTCCCAAAAAAGGAACAACAACGACAAAAAAGAGGCACACTATTATTCATAGCTCCATACTATTTTATAAAAACTGCATACCGTATTGACCGTATTGTCAATAACACACACACATAACACTGAAAAAAATATCGACGGAATATTGTAGAATCATAGTCGCACACAAAATGATGAATTCAAACCTTTGCGTTTAGTTAGGAGTCCGATGCTTGTACTTGCAAATATTATCACACTTACCCTGGCTCCAACAACAATGTGTTTCCAAGACGAACATGCATGTGTACATTAATAAAGATACAGACACATGTAACCGTTCGATGAGCTTAGAAAATTTCGTGTGAAATAGCAGGGCTGGGCGCCGGTTTCTGATGCACACATGTTCATTCACATGTTGCAAGTTCTTGTGCTCGCTTGTGTATGAGACAAGATTTATAGTGAGGTCGTATGGTATAGGCGGAGTCCAAATAACATTCCACGGGATAAACTGACGAAAGTGGTGAGAGTGTAGTCTTGATATTCAGACTCGACATTCGGTTGATCGAGTATTTCCTTCCATGATCAGCATTTTTACTAGTCTAAGTTTTAGACTGTCCTCTCTTTTTCACCCTAATTCTAAGGCGGTATAATCACCTTGACTCGGTATGAGTCTGGACACTGAGACTCGCCATGATCGCAGCTCGCTACGCTCGGGATTGGTAAATTAAAGATCAGTCTATGCTCGCTACGCTCGGGATTGGGGTAAAATAAAGAGCAGTCTATGACTTAGACTACATTTTTACGTATTCCCTAATTTTCATCTCGATTAGAGTTCCATGATTTATTTGTTTCAATTTTTTAACCATTAAAACTAAGCGTGTTGAAATTAACGTCACATTTGCCAACACCCTACAGTTTTCGAATACTGTACATGTATTGTATTGGGATTAAAAAAATAGCTTTTGAACTTTAATTTCGCATTTCCCTCTTTAGTTCTTTGAATGTATAGTAACGCCACATTTATTTGCAGCTCGACAAAATGAATTTCTGTTCTCTTTTATAATAGGCCTTCTAGTAATAATACGAAAAGCTTATCCATCAGAAAAAGGGTATACCGTTACCTGAATTCGTTTGTACATTATTCCATCCGCCTGTCGAATGATTTGTAATATTTTGTTATTTCATTGCTCATACTCTAATTGAACCACCTTTTTTTCTTTATACCGTGTAAAAATAGATCCAATAACATTTTCATTTTCGTTCCCATCCTTGATAATTATGTGTATTGTGTAATAATAATTGCCGTTAAGTACTCACAGTCTAATGACCAACAAATATTTCTTTCCTTTGGATACTGCCATGAAGACGAATAATTTTTTGAAATGATAGTAAGGTAAATAATAGTGAATATGATATTGTATTATGAATGTTTATTTTTTGCTCAATATGTCAATTTGAATGTTGTTATGCAATGTAATGTACCCTATATTTTGTGAAAAAACGATGTAAACATAAAAAACATCCTGATATGGACAATAAAATGATTGAATCTGAATCTGAATCTGAATCTGAATCTTATGGGTTACTTTAGAATTTCACACAATCTACACAGAGAGTATTGCTGCCTTGGTAAATATTTAAAACGAGGTTAAGAAGAAAAGTATCCCCCGGTCGATTTTTTTTTCGCGGGGGAGGGGGGGATTCCCCCTTGATTGTCAAAGTTGTTATTTTAAACGAGGTTAAAAATAAAAGTATCCCCCGGTCGATTTTTTTTTTTGGGGGGGGGGTAGGGGAAGTCCCCCTTGATTGTCAAAGTTGTTATTTTAAACGAGGTTAAGAATACAAATATCCCCCGTCGATTTTTTCGGGGGGGGGGAATCGTCCCCCCTTGATTTTTTAAAGTTTAAAGCCACTGGCTAGCATTTACCTCAGTTAAACAAAAATGTGAGCTACATAATCCTCCACGATCCAAGTGTCTTTGATAAGGTCTAAAAATGAAGCCCTAAAAAATTGTATTTCAAAATGATGATTTAGTGCTTTAAAAAAGTGAAAATCTACACAAGCATTCAAATTGACCGGATTCACCTGCACATTTTTTCCCATAGACTTACTGTGTGCAGATCTAGATCTTTATCAACCACCGGAGTAGAAATTTTTCATTCATGCATACCTTGCCATTGGCAGCATAACTTTCCAAACTTTTGTATTTTAGGGTGTTTATTTGTCCAGTTGAACACTACTATGTAGCTCAGATATCAATGAAGCTCCACAATGTTAGCATATCACTTTAATATTTTTTCTATCTTTTAAAGCATTTTGATAGATTTTTGTATCAGCAAACCTGTTGCAAAAGGGTAAATGTGACTCGTTACATGAAATAGCCGCCCATGGTCCTCTCCGTGTGGATAAAACGAGGGACAACGAATGAACGGGGTATGAGAAAGAGACAACTCTTCCAGAAACTCCCTCTCTCCGAGTCTCTCGCGGTCTTGAGGCCGGTGAATTTCGACAAGAATTGATATGAAAATCACAAATTGGCAACCTGCTCTGATCTCCCCGGGGAAGAAGCATTAAATATCAAGACCAGAGTTCACCTCTCCCCGGTATTCTCATGTTTTGTTCAACCACCAGGGCAACCACACGTATCATTACCAACGCAGTGGTCTTGCAGGTCAATACAATGTTCTCAGGGAGGAGTAAGAAAGACACAACAAGCTTCATTTTCATGCCCTATCTTCAATTAACCATTTGCGCCAAATTCCGAATGTGTACTTGACAAGATTGGAATTACACGCAGTCCTCAATTTATAGGACACAACATGCGCCCAGAATCAAGTATACTGTTAAAAAGTTTTTGCTGTGAAGTTTCATATGTAGTCGTACATGTTCTGTTTATTGTACGATCATTATTGTTATGTAGCTTTCTATGAGATCAATTTGTATTATTGCCAATGAGGTAACATAAATGAGAACGGGGAATAAATAACAACCAAGGGGGTCGATCCTGGGGTGGCAAGGGGGCAGTCGCCACCCCAAGTGGGGGGGGGAACAATCAATTTGCCCCCCCAATAATGTTGACAACTTGAAAAATTCATAATATGCAATGGAAGGATATGTTTAAACGCATTGAAAAGCACTAAAAAACATTAAACTTAGCATAAAAATGCTATTAAACATACAAAATGGTTAATCTTTCGGCGCGCTTCGCGAGCAAAA
Organism: Eucidaris tribuloides; assembly: GCA_001188425.1. Classification (NCBI taxonomy): domain Eukaryota; kingdom Metazoa; phylum Echinodermata; class Echinoidea; order Cidaroida; family Cidaridae; genus Eucidaris; species Eucidaris tribuloides. Next base: position 12,421 of record JZLH01S0431136.1, read on the forward strand.
TTCTGTATCGTAAATTGGCGGGCGGAGCGCGTCGAAAATTTTTTTGACATTTTTTTTTTCACTTTTGCACCCCCAATCCGAAACATGGATCGACGCCCCTGGCAACAACAGAGAAAAATTAGATGAAGATGGTACATACTTCTTTTAGGGATTATAATAGTCTCTTTTTTTTCTGAAGTATCTTCACTAATATAGAGTGGGAATTGGCCAAAGTTTTTATACATTACATCAATCATTTCAGGCTAAAACATAATACATGTAGTTTATTGTTTAGCCATAACACGCACATGTACGAACAAGGGATTTCAGGATCGAAATGTGATAAATTAGATAGACGAGTGTAAATGCTATCGGAATGATTGAGTATGAAGACAACTTAACGAAAAATGTAGAAAAGAAAAATGCGAAAAGCTTCAGAGACGAGAACAGATGGTTCAGACGGGTTTACCACTAGAATGAGTTACATTGCAAAATTCAAGATCAATTACACGGTATGCTGCGATGACGGCGTTGTGTGAAATGTTGCTAAAATATGGTGTTAATTTAATGTTCTTTTGGTGATTAAATCAAGATTAATTACTTGGGGCTTGTCAAACGAGTTAATCGAGAAGGTAATAGAGGACATTAAATGACAAGATGAAAAATATGAAAAGTTAATTGATGAGTCTCTTACAAGAAGTAGGAAAACATACGTGATTAATTGAAAACCCTAGTAACATGGCAATAACATACATGATACAGATGGGAAAACATTGCCCCTGTTTCAATTATTTCAGGGTCCAGTATTAGTCTTTTACAATACTGAAACAATGCCAGACATGAAAGTTTATCACATGTCAATGACCCGACGTGGGTCGAAGATCATATCTCGAAAGCTGGGGGTGGGGTTAATGCACCATTTTGATCCATTTAATGGGTGGATGCTAAGAATTCGAATAGTTTTCCTTGAGGGTGGGGAAAGAATGTGTTTTAATAGTCTTGTTTCTTCCCCTTTTTGTTGCTTTATATAATTTTACTGTTTTTGTCGCACCTTCTCGTGGAAATAGACTTTAAAAAAAGTAGAAGTTATGAAAGAAAGAGTGGTAAGAACGGAAATACATTCTCCCGTAAAAAAAAATAAATAATGATAATCAACGACCCGCCTTCCTACAATAATTTCTAACAGATTATTTACGCCTTGTTTGCAGGTTTGGGACCCCCTTTGGAGAATTCGTCTGATAGACTGTCCACACCGAATAAATTCTAAATTCGTTATTATGCTAATTGTTGCAGCGCTGCGATTGGTCCAGTTCTCAATGGTCTAATCAAATATCATATCAGAGTCAATGGCATAGAAAGATAGAGTATGACAAATGGGTGTGGTTATATTATGCAAACTGCAGAAACAGTCCAAAACGAACACAGCTTGTACAAAGTTCACACGTCGCCTTTTCGATTTATCGTCCCAAGGCACCTTCGAGAGAAAATAATTCGCGTATTGCATAAAGTTCACACGTAAGTCGCCTTCTCGACTTATCGTCCGAACTACCTTGAAGAGTTAAAACAATTCACCTTCTCACTGAAACTCATCTTCAGAAACAATGCAAACCAAAGTTAATTATTCAGAGAAAGAGAGGGATTTTTTTTTTACACTGGTGGGAAATTAGTGTGAATAGGGCAAAAATGGTAAGTTACATGTATAACCCCGGGAAATCTTGAAGTTGGCAATTTGTATCCGTATCCGTCTTAATGATTTAATTGATTTAAATTTCTAATTTTTTATGGTAAAACTTTCTGAAAATGTTATTTTTATGTAGTTGCCTACTTTTGTTATAAGGAAACTGTACATCATCTACAATGGTATAATCTAAAATGCTTTTATTCTATTGCTTGTTGTGGTTTCTGTTATAGGTGAAAAGAGCGAAAGTTGAATCATTGAATTAAAACCAAAACTTCTTCACAAGATAGATATAGAATGATCACAATGAACAATAAATGCATTCACTGTTACAACCTAGATGATCCAAGCTAGAGTACATTGCAGATAAATTTGTCGTCTAACCCTAACAAAGAATCACAGTTCTTATCTAGTTCCTGAGAATGTACAAGAGCAACAATATTGTCTACCCTCCCTCCTTCATCCCTCGCCTCAGTGTTCTTCTCTCTTCCAGCATCTTTCGGCTCTCTTTCGCCTCACTCTCCTCACTGTGTTCACCCCTCTCCCATTTCTCTTTTCCTCCCCACCTCTCCTTTTGTTCCGCTACTCTAGCCCATACCCTCATGCTTATGTCATCCTTCCCCTGCTTCCCTCTTCCACTTCGCTTCCCTCCGCTTTTACTATTCTCCTCTCGTCTTCCCCTCCTCTTTTACTATTCTCCCCTCCTCTCCCCTCCTCTTTTACTATTCTCCCCTCCTCGTCCTCTCCTCCTTCCCTACTCCTCCAATCTTCTCCTCCCCTCCTCCTCCTCTCCTCCTCCCCTCTTCCTTCTCACCCGCCCATTTCCTAACTCTCCTTCCCCTGTTCGCCCTCCTATACTCATCACCCCTTTATCTACTTCATTCCTCCCCTCATCGTGCCAACTACAGTCTATCATCAACTGTGTATATACCAGACTATCTCTTGAACTGATAACCTAATACATACCACATACACCATACCACATTCATCATCCTGTCAACTAACATGGCTTCGTGAACACAAACATATCTACAAGCACTAGACTCGTATGACAATGGAATCCGACATGAATTTCTTTTGCATCAGCGTACACAGCGTTATCATCCAACCAAGAGTGTAGAGGTCGTTCTCACTACGCGTTATATTTCACAATTGGACATAATACAGATACTGTACTTCATTAGACAAGCAATTCAGCATTGCTCAATGCAAATGTATATTATTCCACAACATGCATGGCTGCAATTATAAATAACCAATTAAATCTAAGAGCCAATTAATTAAGACTCACCCCTCCTAGATTCAGATAGGTGGGACTATTACAGGAGATAAAATGAACAATCATATTGCTGTCATAGATGCCAGACCACGCGCACTTTCTTATTTCACCATCAATTATTTTGCCATCACGTTGCTGCTTGTGTATATGGTATACGATGAAATTGAATGAAAATGAGCATATAAAAGCAACGGCAGATATTCCACAGAAGTCAGATAACAATAAAACCCAATATAAATGCATTATGCAGTTATAACAAATTGTAACAAACGCTTGTCACATGACTAACGAGAAATTGATGATACGGTATCACGTAGCATGCTGAATATTACTATCAGCCTTCACTCATTTATATCAAAACACATTTAAACCTTCACTATAATGTCTAGTGCAAATTAGTGCAGAGCTGTCAACTTTCATCAATGCCTTTCAGTCATTTCATGG
>JZLH01S0431136.1:25833-37342 GCA_001188425.1 Eucidaris tribuloides
ATATCCCAACTCTACCGTTCTACGGAATTAGGAAAAATGCATCTTTTACATATGGACTACGCTAATGTCAGCAATTTCCCATCACATACCATTTTAGCAACCACACAAACTGTATATTACACAAGGACCAGCCAACTATCAGAATAAAACATATCAGAAAACGATCACATCCTACATACCATGCAGTCATACGTTCCAAGGAAGCAAAATAATCATTGAGATGATGATGGAGATAATGAGGATGATGGACATGATGATGGAGATGATGATGGAGATGATGATGAAAGAGATGATGAAGGAGAGGATAATGAAGGAGATGATGATGGAGATGATGATGGGGATGATTATGGAGATGTTGATGAAGCAGATGGTGATGGAGATGATGATGGAGATGATGGAGATGATGATGATGATGATGGTAATGGAGATGATGGAGATAATGATGACGATGATGATGATGATGGAGATGGTGAGATGATGGAGATGATGATAATGATGATGGAGATGATGGAGATGATGATGATGGAGCTGATGATGATGATGACGATGATGATGATGGAGATGGTGATAGAGATGATGGAGATGATGATGATGATGGAGATGGTGATGGAGATGATGGAGATGATGATGGAGATGAAGGAGATGAAGAAGAGAAAGAATAAGAAGTAAGAGAGAGAGAGAGAGGGGAAAAAGAAGACATAATAGTCCCTATTCAAAAGCCCCAAATGTTCCTATTATTTCGAAAACTGACCCACTGGGAATAAATATTCTTCAAAATAAAAAATAAAACAAAAATCAGGTAAAGCAAGCAGAAACTCAAAACAACCACACACAACACAATGATTGTAAGCAGGGCTTAAAGCATATGTACATTTATTCCCATCCTTGTGTTTGTATTTTTTACATAGTATTTAAGACATTTACATCAAACTTACATATTTCGTTCATATAAGTGGATGGTTATATAAAATTCATTCACAATAGTTATTGTCACGGTAATGATTCTACATTCATATGACAATGGAGTATTCATTATTGACACTTATAGACCTAAAGACAACCGTCCAGTAGTACTTCGATTTAACATAAATACAATCATTGATTATTTTCATGTATATGTATACTTTTTCTGAACTCATCAGTTGCTCACCGATATTTACATTTACTTAAAATTGTAGTACTTTATAAAGATTTATAATAGATAATATATTATGCGTACATGAACATCTTTTTTTTTTACTTAAAATTATCATTAACTTGTTCCACATTATAAGTTGAAATTTGCTACTAAATCACAGATTTGGATTCAATATGATTTGCCAGCAGTACTTGTGAAAGCAAAAGTTTATCCAAACAGGCTAATGTTTTATTCTTGGATATTACTGAAATTTCAATACAATCCCTCTGCCATGAGGGATGATCAATTTTGTCATCATAACGAAAATGTAAAAATTTCTGTTTAGCATTTCATTTAATAAGGATGGCACAGAATGACATTTATGTATTAGGCAGTTTGGCAGCACTTAATATGGAGGGAGTGACGTGGGGTGAGGGAAAACATGTGAGAGGAGGGCATGGGAGATGGGGGGGGGTGGTGGTGGGTGTGGTCGGTAACGGGCAGGAAGGGGAATCGGAGGGTTAAGGGAAGCCCGCATCTGGAACATGAGGAAAGCAGTAGTAGGCTGACTAAGGAGCTGTTTAGACTATGTGATTCCACGGGTTGTAACAATAAATCAGACCATATTATTTCCCTCTGGTATGCTTGGGACAGAAAAATACTAATAATGTATATACTAAATATGTTTGTTCCTTTCTCATTCTTTAGGGAGGGGTGGGAGGAGGAAAGGGATGGGAAGGTGAGGGGTCTCTCTGTGAATTGTCCATCTCACATTTAATCTTCTGTGGTAAGTACATTTCCAATTTTCTCTAAGTTCATTTGTTTCTTTATGACATGCTCTCTCACTAACTGCGGGAAAATTATTCAACTCATGATAAATTGTGTTTTGGTGTGGGTGAGGGTGGGGCGTGAGGGGGGGGGGTGCTATGGGAGCGGATTCATCTACTGTATTCTATCATTAACACTGCAGTCTGACAAAGTCATCAGCAGTAACTGTCAGGAAGAATACTCTTATTGATATGCAAATCTATGCATATCCCTTTCTTTTTCCATATATGAAATTATCAAGCGAGTACTTTATTATGTTGGCAACAAAAACTGAGCCCCGAGAGTCCTGTTAACTGTGAATAAATGGGCCAATATTGTCTTATCACTAAGAATGCTACAACGACGTAGTAGCCCGCTTGTTGCATGTACTAATATCTTGGTAAGTATCAAAAATGCACTTCTGATTTAAAAATTAATAGGATTGTACTGATGAACTTCACTGACAAGTTAATTTTCAATCCAATGCCTAGGCAGGTATAGTATATTGCGTTTCTCATCATGATATAAGAATCGTTCCATAATGTTTTGAACAATATGATCTGGAACACCTTAAATGCCGGTAGCAATCTATTTCGGAGCAAAAGTGTTTTTTTTTCCACATACACTGTATACTACATTAATTCTTATAACATATTTTGTATCTAATTGATTTCATATTCAAATTTAACAAGATTTATCGAAATGACTTCCACAATGTAAAACCTTTCCTGTTTGAAAAAAAATAAACTTGCTTCATTACATTCATAAAATTCATGATTTGTAATGTACCAGTCATCCACCTCCCAGTACATTGCTAATTCGAAATGCAGCAAATCTAGTATTGTAGGCAGAGTCTCATAAAAACCTTTTAATATAGTTGTGCTAAACTGTTCATCACAGAGCATTCCTACAACCTACATTAGTATGTCGTAGTGTATTCATTAACTGTTGTCAGCAAGCCTATTACATACCCTACAATTACATGTACATGAAGTGTACAGATTGAAAAACTGCTCCTAATGCAGCTGTACCTTATGGGGTGTGACAAAAGAAACAAGAACTGTGACTGCCATGCGCCATGGTGCAATTTCAGTCTACCCTCCACCATGTCACTGTGTTGCCGGTAACATTCATCAAATTCTGCTAAAATATAGTTCACCTATCTCATCGCATGCCCCGTTCCTCAGGCTGTTAAGTGGTTGTGGCCCCCACGACACCCATCAATGGAACTAGACGTTGCACAAGGCATGAGCGGGGAAACAATTGACAGTTCCTGGGTTAGTTTGGGAGGGAGATGAACAGCAGAACTGGTGTCTCGAACTTCTCCAGAAGTCCTATGGAGAAGATTTTAGGCCCGTGATGTTTGTCTTTTCAGTTGGGCCTCCCACCTACTGAAGCCAGAGACTTCAGATCGATTGAAATTGCGATCATTGGCGTGGCTGTCAAGTCTTGGTCCTTGTTTTTTCACACCTCTATACTGTCAAGTGTTGTATCCAAAGCTGGCCTCAAAGACCAATGTCCTCAGTCTCACCATGTCACTGCACTAAACCGCCTTCGTGGAAGAATTGTGTTTGGAGTAGCCTCGGTCTTGGTCCGAGTTACCTTGGCCTCCAGAATATGTGGTCTGACACACAACGTAATGTTATGGATTTAATTTACCATAATTTGGCATGTTACATTGCATTTTAGCTTTCGGATTTGTCATGCCTACTGAAAGCTACAAATAAAGTGTTGTACCATTATGTATATGTCATCCTATCACATACATTACATCAGAGTCATAAGTACATGTGCTCAATTACAGAGGTTTTATAGCACTACACAGCATCGCATCTGTAATCTATACATGTATATGAAACTGAACTGATGTCAATGATCACTATCATTATGTAACTAATATTTCATATGGCCAATTGGCAATATTTTCATGGCTGATAAACTGGTACATGTGACTTGTGCAAGTGACAGGTTGTCAAACTCACAAGTACAGATCATTCGTATTCATTCTTCATAATATGATCAACCTATAGATTTCAGTAGACATACGAGGGGGGGCTGAAAGTTCATAGCCTGACTGATAAGGAGTTATGCACAGCAATTAAATTGTCATGCATTAATTCATACAACCTTTCTCGATACTAATGAGTTATTTTGTCAGATATCTTTTTTCTCCTTTTCTTTTAGAAATAAGTTATCTGGCAATGGGTATCTGAAAATGGTCATTTTTGGGCAGATTTTAATGGGCAGAGACTTGCCTTTCTGAACAGGTGGTCATCTTTCTGGGCATTTTCCAGGCTCTTCCTCGAGAACTTTTTCCACCTCTCTGCAACATATTAACCCAAATAGCTTTTTCAGCTTGTAGTTTTAAGAGTGTAACCCAGCATTTGTGGGAACTTTCAGCATTTCGAACAAGTCTCTGAAAAAGGTGACCCATGTTAGGGAAGGCAAGTCTTTGCCATCACGAAAATCTTCCCCATAATGGACCTTTAGATACTCAACTGCCAATGTAAAATCATTGTAAACGCAAAACAAGAAAAGATGTATGTGAAAAAGTATAGTGCAGGTTAGTATGAGAAAAGGTTTGAAATTTATATCATGACTGTTAATTGCTGTAGCATAGCTGCTTCCTAGTCAGCTATGAACTTTCAGCACTCCTCTGTATCATAATTAATATCACATTTGATGCAGCATGATTGATTTTACTGTAATGTGGCCAGACCAGAAAGACATACAATGATGCAAACTCACAGTATTAGTGTCCTTCTGCTCGTACAAAAGTTATGTTACCTGAAAACTTTTGGGCTTCTGTGAAAAATTAGCATATGTGTTTAAAACCTGCTCTATGACGCAAGCAATTTGATACATTTTTGTAGCTGCGTGGAAATTTTCTCATCAATTATTGAACCAAAAATGGACTATTCCCATTAAAAAAAAAAAAAAAAATCTCTGTGGTTTGGGGGATTAGGTATCATATTTGGCAGATGGATTGTTTTAGTGGAAAATGAAACTTTAAATATAGCTATTTTTAAAGTATTATATCTACTGCCACTCTATTTAAGTAGCGGCTCCTTACTGTACCCAGATATATGCACCTTTATAAAAATTACTGTGTAACATGTTGCAAAAAGTTTTTAGTATACAGTTGGTAATGAAAGAGATATATATTACACAACTATGAATTACCTAAGGTATAATACTTAACCATCACTATTTTACAAAATGTCAAAACTGTTCTGATGAATTGTGTGTAATCCTCATTGATAATGCCAAGTCCTACTTGTACATACTAGACATACATCATCAAAATAACTCCTCACATATTGTTCAATCCTTAAAGCTCAGTGACATATTTGTGGAAAAATAAAAAAATGCTGTTTAGAACCAAACTGGTTTGAAAGAAAACCAAGTGTACACCAGCTGGAGTGGATCTCCTGGCTAAGGATTTTGTCTTGAATTGTTGTACTCAAGAGAATCAAGCATGAACAGGGGCCAGCAGTAATTTTATTGGCATCGATAGATTTAATCCCCATGTAGGCACAACTATAAATTGTTGTCTGTTACAAGGTATACTTATGGACATTATTTTAAAATGAGTGAACCTTTTGAATACAAAATTTTCACGTAGAATCCCTGCAATATTTACTTTGATCTTGGATAGTTTTTACCCAAGTTGAGGACTATCCCCAATCATGTCATTTACATTTAAAGGTAAATGGACATGACTGGGGGTATCTCTCAATCAAGATAAATCTTCAAATCAACCTCAAGTATAAATCCTTCCAGCCAGGAGATCCACTCCAGCTGGTGTACATTTGGTTTTGATGTTTCAACCAGTTTGGTTCTAAAGCATTTTAATGTTCTCCAACATCATGTAAAATCTGAGCTTTAAACTCTGTAACTGTGCCGAAGTCCAGATCTGCACCAAATAATGAGACACATAACAGTCCATAGAGGCGTAAATCCTCTGGCCACGTGTAAGAGTGAACAGTTTAAATGTTTTTAGGATGATACCAACCCTTAACGGAAGTTTTGAGTGTCATCAGCAACTTCACTGCCGTAACATTGTATACAAGCTGTTGGAGAAGAGTGTTGCATACAAAAGTCGTGGATAAAGTCCAACAATGTAAATCGTTTGTTTTCCCATATTGTTCCAACTTTGTCAAGTCAAATGAATTTGTGAAGTTACATATTGAAACAACATATATGCCATAGTCAAATATAATAAAATCAATTTGATAATTTGAAGGAAAATAGCCAATGTTTAGCCAACTAGTTTTATGACTAATTTTAGTGAGGATGGTCCTCTGCTATATAAAAATGAAAATAACGTGGTTTTACTGCATACCTTTTTATATTGATTTGGCAATATTAATGGGTAATATTTGTGGCACAAAACTGTGCCAGTGACACTTAAACATCATGATTAACAATTATCAAACACCATTTCACCATACCAAAGTAGTATTACAACATTTGGTATGGGTGAATGTGTTGTATCATGTTTTATTAGGATTACGGAATATCTGTGATGATGTTATACATGCCTGCATGAAGGTACTTTTTACTTATTGCTTTTTTAAAAATTGTGCTCAATTTGGTAAATATTTCCCCCAAACTAATCCAGTAAAGTGCATTTACGTTACTGGAAATGACAGAATAGTTTTGTGTCTCTTATCCATTTTGGTAGATCCACTAATTTTGTCTTAGGCTATAAAGCAGCAATAAACATAATGATAGTGATATCACAATACCGATTGTAGGCTCATAAAAGAGTCTTAATTATCATTTTTATATCGCTCGTTGGAGACGATTTGATTTCACTATAACAACATTTTTCCATAGACCCCGAACACGAGTTAACACCATTGCTCGAGATTCTTGTTAAAATACATAGAGTTAACACAGGGCACATTTCCGGTTCCGCGTTAGCCAACGGTTTAACATCTTACTTAGATTCCAGCGGTAAAATATTATCTCTATAAGTTTAGGCTTAGAAGAACTTAGTAAGGAGATTCGTAATTGTAATAGTTCTTATCTTCAGCAATTTGCATGGCCTCTGCGTGCAGTTAGTTCTTTTTATGGCTTTGATAAAAGCATTAGAACAAACTAATGAGTCAGCAATCTATAATGTTTTGAGTAGGTCGAGACTAAGTCACATTATTCCTATATTGTCCAAAGCAAGCTAATGCATTTTATCAAAACATAAAAACACTGCAGGCCATATGCAGATAATTCAATACAATCTCAAATTTCTCAGCATAAAACAGTTAGTTATGTGATATTTGAAAAATATATATGGGCATTCCGTGAATTATTGGACAATCAGCAAATTATATAAATGGTCTATCTCGAAATCGTATGACATTTCAATGGTTGAATGGTAATGAATCATGAAGAAAACAATGGGGGACATCATTTTATCTAAATTTTATATCTGTAACAGCAGCTTCTAAGAGAATTCAGAACCAACATGAATATACCACATGTGGGACTAAGTGGACTAAATCTCAGTTTTATGAAAACTTATCATTTATCTGCATTTTTTCATGGGCGCAATAGCTTCTTCTCATTGTTTTGAAATAAAGCCGCTATATGCATGCTAAATTCTGATAAAAGTACATGAATATAAACGCAATTTGTGTGGATGGACAAAAGTAACGTAACTAACCGTTAACGTAACTAACCGATGTTTTTGATGTTGTAGTTAGAAAATGAAAATTTTATCAATAAGTCATATATCAAATGACTTATTCAAGATGCCAGATATAGCAGTGAATACACAGTTTCCTTAGTTGATAAACAGGTTGAGAAACTTTGAGTAACCCAAACCACCAAAGACTTGTCATTTTTTTCCATGTCTCTTTACGTAACGTAACAACGGCATAATTAAAGTTCTTTGTTATTACCCACTGAACATGTCTCATGATTTTGCTTGATGTTGTGAGTAGGTGCAGTCTAAGGCAATTGACAGTACCAAACAGCAAATAATATCTAATGCATATCATGTAAGAGCAAATGTGAGTAAAGTTTGTCAATAAAGTGTAAGCGTAACTAAATGCACGGAATTGGGCTATATTGTTGTTTTAAAGTGAAATATAGGCTTGTTATAGCTACTCATTGTAATTTGAAGTTGGTTGTCTCATTTCACCTATTTAAAAGGGTGGCCGCCTTTCTTTCTTATTTTCTGTTCACAATATTACAAGTACTGTAATATTTACCAATGGCATTTGACATTAGGAAAAAAACATAGACTATTACAAGATTACAATCTATTTGGACACAGTAAGCTGCTTAAAAGACACTTGCTGGTTGTGCCCGAAACAACATGTTACAGACTGATAAATTTTTCGTTCTATACATCTCGTTAACAAATAGCATTTTGTTGTAAATATGTTAACATTTGTTTCATTTAAATATACGGTCAAAAGTCTCTCTGCTCACGATCTTATCAGGCAGAAGTACTTCTGCTTCTGTCATATACAACATTGGCTTACAAGTAGAATTTAAAAAATATGTGATTGCATTATTGGGTATTTGATTTTAAATACAACTATAATTTGATTTAAATTTGACCGAAGTGGAAAACTGATTAAGAATATGCAACCACCATCTCTGATAGTTTTTTTTCGCTCCAATCAGATTAGGTTCATATTTTTATTGACATACGCAGAAATTGACATTAGACCCAAGTCTGATTCTTTTTTCCCCCCTTAAGATTGGGGTCCAGCAGGCAAATATATTCCAACTACATAGCAAGTGATAAAGTATCATGGTTTCCATGACATTTTATTTTTCATCAAAAATACAAGCCCTAATGTACATGTTAATCTTGTATGTATGTATCCCTCGCACCGCCGCCTCCAGGGCCGCCACCCATTAGGATGGATTTCTTGCTGTGTCTGAAGAATAGGTCAACTTGCTACATTGCTGTCATAGAAAAAGTACTACAGGGAAACCCCGTTAAAATGAGTTGTCGGGATCGCCGATTTTACCTCGTTTATAACATGTATGGGACTAGGCAGTCTGTTACTGGCTTCTCCCACTTGTTCTGTACCAAAACTATGAAAGTAGGCTGATTATTTTTCATTTGATAGGCCTATACTCATCCAAAGTAAATAAAGGAACTAGATCCGAATAAAGCAGCAAACTCCCGCCACTCGTACTTGCCGTTGACACGGCAGCCTAAGCGTTGTGTGTGTAACAATTCAATGCAGCTGTGCAGTAGGTGTGTATTACACACACCGACACATGCAGATGAGTCCGGGATTCATGAATTGTGGCATGGCTGCGTGGCAGGTCTGTCAGCGATGAACTGCCATGCGCTTCTGGAACGATTTGGCAAATTTTGCGTTGTCAAAATTAGAATTTGATCAGTGGCACGATCCGATGTCCATTTCCTCGTTTTAACCGGGTGAATTTCTTATGTGTTTTCTTGTCAATGGGGTTGACAAAATGCCTCATTAATAAGCGATATCTCGCAATAACCGAGCTGGTCACAAACGCACTTCTTTCGCATTGAACAATACGTAAATCAAAAATCGGGACCGAGACTTCACCTTGTTAAAGCAGTACCTGCGTTATATCGCGAATGCTCGTATAACAGGTTTCCGTATTTTAACATTCTGTGTATATGTATCAATTAAGCAGTTGTTCTAATTGATATCACAGTTAACGCCCTGGGGACGATTCGATTCCAACTATAACCTTACGCATTTTCTTGTAGACCACAGCCCAAGATATCTTGTTCTGGTCTCCAGCCCCGCGCCCCCCCCCCCGCCCGCGCCCGCCGGCCCGCCCCCGACAGGTTAAACTCTTAACATGCCAAAGTCGCTGATCTGCAACCATAATACACCGTAATCATATAAAGTACATTAGAAGTGAATAATCTTCTGGCAATGTTAAGGAGTTAATTTGAATGGCCAAAGGAGGATGCCCTGCATGGGGAATTTAAACTTTGAAAGATGCATTACCCTTGGATGGATATCCCATAATTTTTTTTTCAAATTTTCACTCGTTACAGATTTGCTTTCATTTACTGAATTGATGTTGATGTCGGGGGAAAAAAATGCCATTTAAAGATCCCATTGTTCAACAACAGTTTAACCACACATTTTTTTTTTCTGGCAACATTAACTGAATGGACAACAGTGAGTTTAATTCCTTGCACTGTGTTCTTGCCTGAACGGCAAGTTTACTCCCTAAATGAATGCTTGTCAACCTCGCATGTTCTGCAATTCTCGAGCAGGTATTTGTTTGCTGCCCTCTGTGTGAAGTAGCAGATTAACCATTCCTCTCGCTGAGGTACAAAACAAGACTTGAAGGAAAAAAACCAAGTTTTCAGGTGTACATGAGCGGGGTTCATCGAGACAGTTGTTTTAACCCTTGATGGGCCTGGGGCAGGGAGGAGGATGAGGCTGTGTGTGTGTGTTACACACTCATGTTCTCAGTGAATCAATGTATTGACATTCTTGCATATTTGTGTGTATCTCAGCTATCTTCTTTCTTCAGTGAATCAATGTAATTGACAGTCGCTTGGGCATATTTGTGTGTGCATTGTTCAAGCATTCACTTTTCAGTGAAATCAATGTTCTTGGCTTGTAGCATTTCTCCCTGACTGCAGTCACCCGTCCCTGCAGTGCCTTCGTCTTCTCCATGTCTCAGATGGGATGGTACTCCACGCTTGTCCTTCGGTGACGTCGACTCGGGGCGCGTGGCAATGTGCGTGGTCTGACTGTCGGCTGTCGTGGTCGAGCTCGCAATACTCCACGGTGCGGCTGCGGCGGAACGTCGGCGACGGATGGGGATTGTGCCGGAACGATGCTGGCGTGACGAGTCTGAAAAAAAATTGATGAGGTACTGTCGTGTCGATGATTTTGCGAAGTGATGGAGTGAGGAATGAGGCGGGAGAGAAAAAATGTGATAGAAGAAGAACATTCTGTTTTTGAGTATACCACTGTGCACAGCCATCCCACAACACAAATATTATCATGTTATGCATGCGTGAACGATGAACTGTTTTTGTGTTTTTAGTTTTTTTTACAAAGCAGGTTGAAAATAAACAAGCTCTGGTGGCTACGCAGTGGTGGTGGTGGGGTGGTAGTGGTAGATGATGCAAACAAGAATATAGAAGGGTGCAATGGTGCACAAAGAAATACAAAAGAAATGGTAGGCAGGGATATATCATCAAAACAAAACTCAAAGTAATGAACGGAAAATAAACTTTATACATAATCAGAAGGTGGGTATAAATTCGCCGTGATGGCAGTGATGTGGTTTAAAATTGATCCGAGAAGAAGGGAGGGACCCGGGTGTAAAAATAAAAAGAAAAAGGGGAAAGGGAAAGAAAAAAAAGAGGGGATGGGGAAAAGCGATTTGTTCTGTTGGTCTTGTCTTGGGATCTTGAACTACAAGCTACTGCAAATGGAACTTCACCGCTTTAGGTCAAGTCAGCTTTCTCAAAACTTGAGGTGTGAAAATTTTCTGAAAAGTTTAAAACATGTAACCGACATTTGCAATTGCTGATGGTAAAAGGATTTTAAAACTCAACTATTTCTTCAATAAAAATATATTATTAAAAAAAGAATT
>JZLH01S0431136.1:39057-60301 GCA_001188425.1 Eucidaris tribuloides
AGGGGGGCAGGAAGGGGATGGAGGTTAAGGGAAGCCCGACATCGTGAAATGAGGAAAGCAGTATGTAGCTGACAAGGGAGCTGTTTAAGACATATGTGATTCACGGTTGTACAATAAATCAACCATATTATTTCCCTTCTGGTATGCTTGGGACAGAAAAATACTAATACATGTATATACAAATATGTTTGTTCCTTTCATTCTTTTAGGGAGGGGTGGGGAGGAGGAAAGGGGATGGGAAGTGAGGGGTCTCTCTTGTGAATGTCCATCTTCACCATTAATCTTTCTGTGGTAAGTACATTTCCAATTTTCTAAGTTCATTATGTTGTCTTTTTATGAACATGCTTCTCTCACTAACTGCGGGAAAATTATTCAACTCATGATAAATTTGTTTTTGGTGGTGGGTGAGGGTGGGGCGTGAGGGGGGGGGGTGCTATGGGAGGGATTCACTATCTGTATTCTATCATTACACTGCAGTCTGACAAAGTCACAGCAGTAACTGTCAGGAAGAATACTCTTATTGATATGCAAATCTATGCATTCCTTTCTTTTTCCATATATGACAATTATAGCGAGTACTTTATTTGTTGCACAAAACTGAGCCCACGAGGAGTCTTGTTAAAACTGTGAATAAATGGGCATATTGTCTTACACTAGTAGAATGCTACAACACGTAGTACCGCTTTTGCATAGTACAATATCTGGTAAGTACAAACAATGCTACCCTGATTTAAAAATTAAAGGATTTACGATGAATTCACTGGACAAGTTAATTTCAATCCAAATCCTAGTCAGGTATAGTATATTGCTTTTCTCATCTGATAATACAGAATCGTTCATAATGTTTGAAATATGACTGGAACCTTAAATGCCTAGCAATCTATTTCCGAGGCAAAAGTGTTTTTTTTTCACATACACTGTAACTACATTAATCTTTATAACATATTTTGTAATCTAATTGATTTCATATCAAATTTACCAAGATTTATCGCAAATACTTCCAAATGTAAAACCTTTACCTGTTTTGAAAAAAAATAAACTGCTTCATTACATTCATAAAAATTTCATGATTTGTAATGTACCAGTCATCCACCTCCAGTACATTCTAATTCAAATGCAGCAAATCTAGTATTGTGAGGCAAGTCCATAAAAACCTTTAAAATAGTTGTGCAAACTGTATCACAAGCATTCCTAAAACCTACATGTAGTATGTGTAGTGTATTCATTAACTGTTGTCACAAGCCTATACATACCCTACAATTACATGTACATGAAGTGTAAGATTGAAACTGCTCCCTAATGCCAGCTGTACCTTATGGGGTGTGACAAAAAAGAAACAAGACTGTGACTGCCATGCCCATGGTGCAATTTCAGTCAACCCTCCACCTATGTCACTGTGTTGCCTAACATCTCATCAAAATTCTGCTAAAATATAGTTCACCTATCTCACTCCATGCCCCTTCCTCAGGCTGTTAAGTGGTTGTTGGCCCCAACTACACCCCATCATGATACTAGACGTTGCACAAGCATGGAGCGGGGAATCAATCTGAAGTTCCTGGGTTAGTTGGGCAGGAGATGAACAGCCAGAACTGGTGTCTCGAACTTCTCCAGAAGTCTTATGGAGAAGATTTAGCCCGTGATGTTGTCTTTTCAGTTGGGCCCCCACCCTACTGAACCAGAGACTTCAGATCGATTGAAATTGCATCATTGGCGTGGCTGTCACAGTCTTGGTCCTTTTTTTTCACACCTCATATGTCAGTGTTGTATCCAAAGCTGGCCTCAAGACCAATGTCCTCAGTCTCAGTCCATGTCACCTGCACAAACCCTGTGGAAAGATTGTGTTTTGGAGTAGCCTCGGTCTTGGTCCGAGTTACCTTGGCCTCAGAATATGTGGTCTTGGACACCACACTAATGTATGGTTAATTTACCATAATTTGCATGTTACCATTGCATTTTAGCTTTCATTTGTCATGCCTACTGAAACTACAAATAAATGTGTACCATAGTATATGTCATCTATTCACAACATTACATACAGAGTACATAAGTACATGTGCTTCAAATTACAGAGTTTTATAGCACTACACAGCATGCATCTGTATCTATTACATGTGAATATGAAACTGACTGGATGTGGCATGATCACTATCATATGTACACTAATATTTCATATGGCAATGGCAATATTTTCATGCTGATAAACCTGGTACATGTACTTGCAAGTGACAGGTTGTAAAACTCACAAGTACAGTATCATTCGTATTTCATTCTTCAAATATGATCAACCTAAGATTTCAGAACATACGAGGGTAGGCTGAAAAGTTCATAGCCTGACTGATAAGGAGTTATGCTACAGCAATTAAATTTGTCATGCATTAAATTCAACCTTTTCTGATACTAAATGAGTTATTTCTTGTCAGATATCTTTTCTCCTTTTTCTTTTAGAAATAAGTTTATCTTGGCAAATGAGGTTTCTGAAAATGGTCATTTTGGGCAGATTTTAATGGCAGAGACTTGCCCTTCTGAACAGGGGTCATCTTTCTGGGCACTTTCCAGGCTCTTCTCGAGACTTTTTCCCATCTCTCTGCAACATATTAACCCAATAGCTTTTTCAGCTTGTAGTTTTAAGAGTGGTAACCACATTTGGGGGGAACTTTCAGCATTTCAAGTCCTGAAAAAGGTGACCCATGTTAGGGAAGGCAAGTCTTTGCCATCACAAATCTTCCAATAATGACAATTTTTAGATACCTCAACTGCCAATGTAAAATCATGTAAACGCAAAAACAAGAAAAGATGTGTGAAAAGTAACAGTGCAGTTAGTATCAGAAAAGGTTGAATTTAATGCATGACTAGTTTAATTGCTGTAGCATAACTGCTTCCTAGTCAGGCTATGAACTTTTCAGCCTACTCTCGTATCAAATTAATTCACATTTGATGCAGCATGATTGATTTTACTGTAATGTGCCAGACAGAAAGACATACATGCCATGCAAACTCTACAGTATTAGTGTCCTTCTGCTCGGTACAAAAAGTTATGTTACCTGAAAACTTTTGGGCTTCTGTGAAAAATTAGATATTTGTTTAAAACCTGCTCTATGACAAGCAAGCAATTTGATACATTTTTGTACTGCGTGGAAATTTTCTCATCAATATTGAACCAAAAATGACTATTTCCCAAATTAAAAAAAAAAAAAAAATCTCTGTGGTGTGATTAGGTATCATATTTGCAGAGGATTGTTTTAGTGGAAAATGATACTTTAAAATATAGCTATTTTTAAAGTATTATATGCGTACTGCCACATCTATTTAAGTACTGGCTCCTTACTGTACCCAGTATATATGCACCTTTATAAAAATACTGTGTAACATGTTGCAAAAGTTTTTTAGTAGTACAGTTGGTAATATAAGAGATATATATACACAACTATGATTACCATAAGGTATAATACTTAACCATACATTTTACAAAATGTCAAAACTGTTCTGATGAATGTGTGTAATCCTCTTGATAATGCCAAGTCCTACTTTGTACAACTAGACATACATCATCAAAATAACTCTCACAATTGTTCAACCTTAAAGCTCAGTGACATGATTGGGAAAAATAAAAAAATGCTTTTAGAACCAAACTGGTTGAAAGATAAACCAAGTGTACACCAGCTGGAGTGGATCTCCTGGCTAGAAGGATTTGTCTTGAATTTGTTTACTTCAAGAGAATCAAGCATGAACAGGCCAGCAGTTTAATTTTATTGGGGCACGATAGATTTAATCCCCATAGGAGGCTACACTATAAATTTGTCTGTTACAAGGTATACTTATGGACATTATTTTAAAATGAGTGAACTTTTGAGTACAAAATTTTCACGGTAGAATCCCTGCATAGTTTACTTGATTCTTGAATAGTTTTTACCCCAAGTTGAGGACTATCCCCAATCATGTCATTTACATTTAAAGGTAAATGACATGATTGGGGGTAGTCCTCAACTCAAGATAAATCCTTCAATCAAACTCAAGATAAATCCTTCCAGCCAGGAGATCCACTCCAGCTGGTGTACATTTGGTTTATGTTTCAACCAGTTTGGTTCTAAAGGCATTTTTAATTTCTCCCAATCATGTAAATCTGAGCTTTAACTCTTAACGTGCCGAAGTCGCAGATCTGCACCAAATAATACACATAAAGTCCATAGAGGCGTAAATCCTCTGGCACGTTAAGAGTGAACAGTTTAAATGTTTTTAGGATGATACCACCTTAAGGAAGTTTTAGAGTGTCATCACAACTTCAAACTGCCGTAACATTGTATACAAGCATGTTGGAGAAAGTGTTGCATACAAAAGTCGTGGATAAAGTCCAACAATGTAATGTTTGTTTTCATATTGTTACAAATTTGTAAGTCAGAATGAATTTTGTGAAGTTACATATTTCGAAACAACATATATCCATAGATACAAATATAATAAAATCATTTGAAATTTGAAGGAAAATAGCCAATGTTAGCCAACTAGTTTTATGACTAACTGAGTGAGGGATGTCCCTCTGCTATATAAAAATGAAAATAAGTGTTTTACTGTCATACTTTTTATATTATTGGCAATCATTAATGGGTACAATTTGTGGCACAAAACTGTGCCAGTGACACGTTAAACATCATGATAACAATTACAACACCATTTCACCATACCAAGTAAGTATTACAACATTGGTATGGTGAAATGGTGTTGTATCATGTTTTATTAGATTACGGTATCTGTGATGAGTTATACATGCCTAGCATGCAAGGTACTTTTACTTATTGCTTTTTTAAAAATTGTGCTCAATTTGGTAAATATTTCCCCCCAAACTACCAGTAAATGCATTTACCTACTGGAATGACAGGAAAATAGTTTTGTGTCTCTTTATCCATTTTGGTAGATCCACTAATTTGTCTTAGCTATAAAGCAGCAATAAACATAATGATATTGATATCACAATACCATTGTAGGCTCTATAAAAGAGTCTTATTATCATTTTTATACCCGTTGGAGACGATTTGATTTCACTATAACACACATTTTCCATAGACCCCAACACGAGTTAACCCATTGCCTCCGAGATTCTTGAAAATCACATAGAGTTAACACAGGGCACATCCGGTTCCCGTAGCCAACGGGTTAACTCTTACTTAGATTCCAGCGGGTTAAAATATTTCTCAGACAAAACTATGAATCTTGTCTTCAGTTGCCTGCGTGGTATTGCCACAAAAATCACAGCAATCTAAAATGTTTATGGTGCAGCACATTATTCACTATATTGTCCAAAGCAAGCTAATGCATTTTATCAAAACCATAAAAGAACACTGCAGGCCATATGCAGATAATTCAATACAATCTCAAATCTTCTCACACATAAAACAGTTAGTTAATGTGATATTTGAAAAATATATATGGGCAATTCCGTGAATTATTGGACAAATCACAAATTATATAAATTGGTCTATCTCGAATCGTATTACATTTCAATGGTTTGAATGGGTATGAATCATGAAGAAACAATGGGGGACATCATTTCTACTCTAAATTTTATATCTTTAACAGCACCTTCTAAGAGAATCAGAACCATACATGAAATACCACATGTGGGACTAGTGTGACTAAATCTCAGTTTTATGAAAACTTATCATTTATTCTGCATTTTTTTCCATGCCAATAGCTTCTTCTCATTGTTTTGAAATAAAGCCCTACATATGCATGCTAAATCTGAAAAAGACATGAAAATAAACGCAAATTTGTGTGGCCTGGACCAAATGTAACGTAACTAACCGTAACGTAACTAACCATGTTTTTGATGTTGTAGTTAAAAAATGAAAAATTTTTATCAATAAGTCATATATTCAAATGACTTATCAAGATTGCCAACTATAGCATGAATATCACAGTTTCCTTCAGTTGAAAACAGGTTGAGGAAACTTTGAGGACAAAGACTTGTCATTTTTTTCCATGTCCTCTTTACGTAACGTAACTAACCATAATTAAAGTTCTTGTTATTACCCACTGAAACATGTCTCATGATTTTGCTTGATGTTGTGAAGTAGGTGCCAGTCTAGGGAATTGACAGTACCAAAACAGCAAAATAATATCAAAGCATATTCATGTAAGAGCCAAATGTTGAGTAAAGTTTGTCATAAAGTGTAACGTAACTAATCACGGAATTGCCTATATGTTGTTTTAAAATGAATATAGCTTGTTAGTAGCTACTCATTGTAATTTGAAGTGGTTGTCTCATTTCACCCTATTTAAAAAGGTGCCGCCTTTCTTTCTTATTTTCTGTTCACAAATATTTATCAAGTACTGTAATATTTACCAATTCATTTGACATTAGGAAAAAACATAGACATTACAAGATTACAATCTATTTGACACAGTACTGCTTAAAAACACTTGCTGAGTTGTTCCAGAAACAACATTTACAGACTTGATAAATTTTTCATCTTATTACATCTCGTTACAAATACATTTTGTTGTAATATGTTAACATTTGTTTCATTTAAATATAGGTCATAAAGTCTCTCTGCTCACATCTTACAGGCAAAGTATCTTCTCTTCTGTCATATACAACATTGGGATTACAAGAGAATTTAAAAATATGTGATTGCATTATTGGGTATTTGATTTTAAATACAACTATAATTTGATTTAAATTTGACCGAAGTGGAAACTTATTTAAGAATATCACCACCATCTCTGATAGTTTTTTTTTCCCTCCAATCAGATTAGGTCATATTTTTATTGACATACCAGAAATTGGACATTAGACCCCAAGTCTGATATCTTTTTCCCCCCTTAGATTGGGGTTCAGCAGGCAAATATATTCCTAACTACATCACAAGTGATAAAGTATCATGGTTTCCATGACATTTTATTTTTCATCAAAAATACAACCCTAATGTACATGTTAATCTTGTATGTATGTTAGCATTAGGATGATTTTTCTTGCTGTTCTGAAAGAATAGGTCAATTGCTACATTGCTGTCATAGAAAAGTACTACAGGGAAACCCCGTTAAAATGAGGTTGTCGGGATCGCCGATTTTACCTCGTTATAACATGTATGGGACTAGGCAGTCTGTTTACTGCTTCTCCCACTTGTTCTGTACCAAAACTATGAACAGTAGGCTGATTATTTTTCATTTATAGGCCCTATACTCATCCAAAGTAATAAAGGAAACTAGATCTCGAAATAAAGCAGCAAACTCCCCGCCACTCGTACTTGCGTTGACACGGCAGCCAAGCTTTGTGTGTGTAACAATTCAATGCACTGTGCAGTAGTGTGTATTACACACACACACATGCAGATGAGTCCGGGACTTCATGAATTGTGCATGGCTGCGTGGCAGGCTGTCACGATGAACTGCCATGCGCTCTGGAACGATTTGGCAATTTTTGCGTTGTCAAAATTTAGAATTTGATCAGTGCACGATCCGACTTCCATTTCCTCGTTTTAACCGGGTGAATTTCTTATGTTTTTCTTTGTCAATGGGTTGACAAAATTGCCTCATTATAAGCGATATCTCGCAATAACCGAGCTGGTCACAAACGGCACTTCTTTCCATTGAACAATACGTAAATGAAAACGGGACCGAGACATTCACCTTGTTAAAAGCAGTACCTCGTTATATCCGAGCTCGTTATAACAGGGTTTCCCTGTATTTTTAAATCTGTGTATTGTATCAATTAAGCAGTTGTTCTAATGTGATATCACAGTTAACCCACTGGGGACGATTCGATTCCACTATAACACGCATTTTCTGTAGACCACAGCCCAAGATATCTTGTTCTTGGTCTCCACCAGGTTAACTCTTAACATGCCAAAGTCGCTGATCTGCACCATATACAGTAATACATATAAAGTACATAGAAGTGAAAATCTTCTGGCATGTTAAGAGTTAATGTAGAATGGCCAAAGGAGGATGCCCTGCATGGGGAATTTAAACTTTGAAAGATCATACCTCTTGAATGGATTATCCAAATTTTTTCAAATTTTCACTGTTACATTTGCTTCATTTACTGAATCTATGTTGATGTCGGGGGAAAAAAATCCATTTAAAGATCCATTGTTCAGACAACATTTAACCCACATTTTTTTTTTCTGGGCACATTTAACTGAAATGGGACCAACAGTGAGTTAATTCCTTGCACTGTTCTTGCCTGACGGCAAGTTTACTCCCTAAAATGAATGCTTGCAACCTCGCCATTTCTCATTTCTACAGTATTTGTTTGCTGCCCTCTTGTGGTAGAAGTACAACTTAACATTCCTCATCCTGAGGTACAAAACAAACTTGAAGGACAAAAACAAGTTTTCAGGTGTAAATGAGCAGGGGGTTCATGAGACAGTTGTTTTAACCCTTGATGCCTGGGGGCAGGGAGGAGGATGAGGCTTGTGTGTGTGTGTTACACACTCATTTCTTCAGTGAATCAATGTATTGACATTCTTGGCATATTTGTGTGTATCTCACACTCATTTCTTCAGTGAATCAATGTATTGACAGTCTTGGCATATTTGTGTGCATTTTTCACATTCACTTTTTCAGTGAATCAATGTTCTTGGGCTTGTAGCATTCTTCCCTGACCTGCGTCACCTCCTGCAGTGCCTTCGTCTTCTCCATGTCCAGATGGATGTACTCCACCTTGTCCTTCGGTGACGTCGACTTCGGGGGCCGTGGCAATGTGCTGGTCTGACTGTCGCTGTCGTGGTCGAGCTCCAGATACTCCACGGTGCGGCTGCGGGGCGGGAACGTCGGCGACGGATGGGGGATTGTGCCGGAATCGATGCTGGCGTGACGAGTCTGAAATTGATGATACTGTCGTGTCATATTTTGCGAAGGAGGAGGAGGATGAGGCGGGGAGAGAAAAAAGGAAGAAGAAGAACATTCTGTTTGATAGTACCACTTGCACACCCATCCACACACAAATATATACATGTATGCATGCTGAACATGAACATGTTTTGTGTTTTAGTTTTTTTTTGACAAAGCAGGTTTCAAAATAAACAAGCTCTGGTGCTACGCAGTGGTGGTGGTGGGGTGGTAGTGGTAGTATGATGCAAACAGAATATAGAAGTGCAAGGTGCACAAAGAAATACAAAAGAAATGGTACAGGGATATATACATGCAAAACAAAACTCAAAGTAATGAGGAAAATAAACCTTTATACATAACAGGAAGTGGGTATAAATTCCAGTGATGGCAGTGATGTGGTTAAAATTGATCCGACAGCCATTTGTTCTTGGTCTTGGGTCTTGGATCTTGAACCTACAAGCTACTCAAATGGAACTTTCACCTTTAGGTCAAGTCACTTTCTCAAAACTTGAGGGTGAAAAATTTCTGAAAAAGTTTAAAACATTAACCGACATTTTGCAATGCTGATGGTAAAGGGATTTTAAAACTCAACTATTTCTTAAATAAAAATTATATTATTAAAAAAAGAAATTCAAGATGTAATGTATCATTGCAGTGTTTTTAGATACAGTAGTACTTACAGAATATGGACTAAAAGTGCACAAATCTAATCAGCCATATTTTTAAAGAGCGCCATCTCTTGACTGAGCATTTACAATGCATGACACAAGTCTAATCTAAATCATTCATGTTCCTAGCTTCCCATTTTGTAAATAGATAAGAAAAGCTCTCGAAAAATTGGACAATTTTTAGCCTTAAGTATAAATTCAAAATGTGATGCACATGTGAGAGCAGCTGATGCATACCTGTCTTTATAAGTCAAAAATGTGTAGGAGCGTTTTGAGAACATGGCAAACTATATGTGATTACATGTAAATGTGCAGTTTTATCTGTACATGTAGAAATTCACAAAATATTTTCCTTTTTCTTCTGGGGGGGGGGGGTAGGGAGGTGTTTTTGTTTCTGCTTTGGGCAGAGAAATTTATGAACATAAACTGTGAAACAACACAAAAGCATAGCAACCACTTTTATAGTTTCATTCTGGACTGAAATGTATTTCTCATTCCTCTCATTAAAATAGGTGTCTCTTCCATCGTTACAGTGAATGAATACATGCGAAACAATCATTCCATTTGGTGTTTACGGGTCTCAATTAGTGTCCAAATGTGTGTAACAAATAAATAGCAAAAGGTACATTCCATTTTAGGTTCTGGAGGTCTCAATTGCGTGCTATATGAGTTTCTACAGACTGCTGACATTTGACTTCAAAATACCACGTTACGTCTATTCTTTGTTTCTGTGGGTGGAGGATCTGTGAAGGTAGGATCGTCTGTTGTAGGGAGTTCCCAGCGGGCACGGAATACAGTTCGCTCAAGGGCCCGGGGTGGAAGCACGGTTGTGAGAGCTGGTGGACGAATTGTATCGTCTTTGTGCCGCCGGGCGGGTGCTCCGGAAGCCACTTCTGTGATATCGATTTCTGAGAGTAAGCGGAGAAAGAGATGAAAAATCCAGTTTGTTATTTCGTTGATGACAATTTTATGTTTCATTTACCTGTCTATGTATTACGTAACACAAGTTATATTAGAGTTATAATAACAATTAATGGGCTTATATTTAACAAGTCTTTTAAATGCTTCAATATTAAGTTTCTTTCATTCATTGTATTGCTTATTATATTTAATATTAATCATATCATAAATTAGAAATTGACATGTGTTACCAACTTATTTGTGTGGTGTGTATATAATAAATGTATTATGTAATGCTTCGTTATTTACGTTATATTGTATAAGATATAAATTCATTTGCTGCTGTATGTTTTGTTGCAATGAATGAGATAAATATGAAATGATATAATGAAATTAATATCAAGCTATATTATTTGCTGAAACTGACGACCATCAAACGTTATTGCAAGGGTATTTCATGTCCTGATCGTTGTTTTACCTAAAAACTGGCATACACAGTATTGTCACGCTAGTGAAACCCACAGCGAAGATATACAAGATTTAGTTTATCTTTGTTCTTATCATCTGTTGGTTTCTCAGACCAGAAGCCTGTAAATAATTTCAGCCCTGACTGCAGGATGAAATACTTACGTCAGCGATTTCTCAAATCAACTAAATTTCATTTTAAGTAAAACTTCATTTAGATAATACAAATAATATTTGGTTATGTCTTATTCAGATGTACATGTGACACCAATGTAGCTCAATAAAAAAGAACAAATTCCACTTGTCTTTGATTTACAAAATATGAGTTTACCTCCAGCATTATTTCCTGATATCCCCTCAATGCCCATGAATATTATGAAACTATTTAATAAATCCTGACATCAGTCATGGATAAGAAAGGGTAAATTAGTGAAATTTCATGGACCAACCCTACAGGTACATGTAGGTGATCATTCATGTCTTGTTAATTTTTACATGATAATAACCTTAGCCTATTGGAAGACAATTTGATTTTGATAAAGAACACATTTTTTATACACCCCATCCAAAGATGTCTTACACCTAGTAGTCTGCAATGGGATAAAGTTTTATAGAATTTTCTTATTTATATTGCTAATCTATTTTCAAATTTTTAGTAGTTTTATCGTTTAACTACAGATTGGGTTTTACATCAGTATCAACATGTAATTCTTGTGGAATTTCCCTTTTGTCCTTACGACATACTTTCATAGTTCCTCATACAGGGTGCAATTATAGACAAATGTTATTTATAATCCTTTCACCATACTTTTGAGTTTCGACCCTCCCTTGGTTTCCTGTTTCAACCAGTGTTGTCCTAGCCAAATCTTCAAACATAAACAAAATGTAACCAATCCTCCTTACGATACTGATGTGTCTCTTCCTTGTTCATACAGACATACACAGGAAGTACACTTTGTTTTCATAAGGAGAGCAAAGAAAACAATGTGCCAAACTTAAATTTGATCTGTAATGAATTATTCATCGGATCTGCTTTCAAATGCAGTAGACTGGAAATAACAACAGCTAAACTGGCTTAATATCTATAGACTTGAAACTGGGATAATCTTACTTCAACAACAATCAAAAATAGGAATACTAATAAATTCCAATTAAGAATTGAAATTAGAAGTAGGTGAATGCATACCAGACATTATTTATAGGTGATATTTGAAAACTTTTGACTATCTTGAATGGAAAAACAATAACATAGTCCATTGTTTTTATATTGAATTGAAATTGGGCAAATTTGGCTAGCATTTATGAATATGTGTGCCAGGTGGAAGAGTACATACTACTAGGTAGACATTGCAAGTCTTGAGTGGTACTACCAGGGAGTTCCACCTCCCTGGTACTACCGAGTACCAGTCTTTGTCACTACAACACAAAACAACCTTTCCATAGGGTTTGTAGAAGTTACTTGGACCATACAGAAAAAAAATTTGCCCCTGAAATGGCAAAAGAGCCCCCAAAATGGATGGTGAAAAGAGTCCCCGTAAATTGCCAAAGGGTTCAATACAAGAGAGTGTCTGGAAAAGCACTGAAACAGGAAAAGTAGCCCTGGAAAAGAAAATATCAATTTTTTCCCTGTCGGACCGAGACCGAGGCCACCAGAAATCGGCTCCTAGGCGGACTTGGATACAACACTGTTATCTGAAACCTAACACTTCCACAGAGTTGTGGGTACTGCTGGTCAGTTAGTGGTCACTCATTGTCCTAACCTTGGTGTCCGCTTGCTGAAGCTCTTGGTGCGAGTCGACTGAACAGGGAAGTCTGGGGGAAGCTCACTTCCTGTCGCATAGAAGCTGCCTTCTAGCCCTAACATGTCTGCATTCAGAATAGCTGCAAAAGAAATGTGAAAATATGTGAGAAAGCTTTATAGTGACCGAGGATCGATCAGGTTTGCAATGCAGTCAGTCAAACTCAACACTGTGCAGCAATATTTATTTTTGCATGCTTTGTTCGAGGAAACTTCAATTAGTAACAACATTTTTTTTTCCAAATCAACTTCATGTAGTTTAAAGGTTAGTGACATGATTGGGAACACTTGAAAATGCCTCAAGAACTAAATGAGTTGAAATATATACCAACTATACACTAGCAGGAGTGGATCTCCCACCTGGGAGGATTTGTCTGTAATTTGTTTATTTAAAGAGAATCAAGCATAAACCTAGGAGTATCTTAATTTTATCTGGGGACGATAAAAATAAGCCCCATAGAGAGTCACACAGCAGGATTCCGTGCTACGAGTGATATTGACATTGTTTATTTTAAAATGAGTCAACGTTTGACTACAAGATTTTCACAGGAGAATCCTTGCATAGTTTACTTGATTCTAGAGTAGTTTCAGCCCAACTTGAGGACTATCCCCAATCATGTCATTTACCTTTACTTATTTTTCTTGCTGTTTCTTTTTAAATATCTAACACAGACAACACTTGAAATTGAAGAGATGACATGGGTCTTACTTTACACATAACTACAATTGACAACATTATTTTGTTCTTTTTTTTACAATTCATGTCCAATCCTGAGATTCAAGAGAAAAAAACAGCCTTATAATATACCACCTGAAAAAGAGCACCTAATCCTTACTACTCATTACTCAACACTTACTGGAGTCGGTACTCCGTGGCTTGCTACTCCTGTCAACCGGTGGTGGTATGCTGTCACCGCTGACGGTAGAACCGATACTGATGGTGGAGCTGGTGCTGGGGCGGAGCGGTCGCCGGGGCACGACCGGCGCCCCCACCGGTGAGTTCATGGCGGTGTACACTTCGCCACTGCCCTCATTCTGGCTCTGCATGGGCATGTAGCATTCTTCGGTGATGGGGCCACCGATGGAAGCACCACCGAGGGAAGCACTGCCTAGAGAGGCACCGGCACCAAGGGAAGACGCGCCGGGAGAGGCACCGCCAAGGGGACCAAGGTTGAGACCTCCCTTTGGACTCTCTGTGCTGCCTGTAATTTTAAATACACAACAAGGTGATAGCCATAATTTGTCTCGACCTATTTGCATGCAATCATTCTAGCTACATGGTTTACCTCTGACCAACATACGTGACCTTTGATCCTTAAATAACATTGAGGTCCCTGTAAGGCATCTACCATCGAAGTTTGGTTACAAGTGGGCTACTAGTTAGAAAGTTACCAACCCCAGTAGAAACTTGCAGGTAAATGACCTCACATACATGACCTTTGACCTACATACATGTCATTTGACCATCAAATAACATTGAGGTCCCTGTAACTACCATCCATGTTTGGTTACAAATGGGCAAATGGGTGTAAAGTTATTCCAAGTTTCGTATGCATTATGGACAGACAAACAGACGCTGCCAAGGAAATTTTGGCTGCTTTTCTGAAATACTTGGCTCACTTTTGTCAGGTGACATTTCAGCAAATGAAAAATATTGAAAATTTGGGTAATAATATTGATAAAATAAACTTTGAACTTTCATAACTATTGAATGGTTCAGCCAAATTTGCTTAAGCTTTCACTTTTATTTCTCTTATTGTTTTGTACATGTAGATAGTTGGCTTCCATTCTGCTTTAAAGACGAATTGTGCATTTTCAAGGCATCTTTACGCCAAAATATTTGGAAGAAACAACTATAGTGAACATGTCATAATTTGTTTGAAAAGTGGACAAATTACATTATTATGATTATGATTATGATTATTATTATCATTATTATTATTATTATTTATTTACTTATTATCATTAGTTTGCTTTTTCACAAACATCCATTAATGCAATCTTTATATACCACTTCCACAGACTTTTAAACAAAATTCAAGTCATTTGAAAGCTTGTATGAAATCTGCACACAAAGTTTGTTTTTTTCTTTAAAGTACAGAATTTGTCTTCTAATTAGAATAAATTTGTTGCATCATAACTCACTAATATTTACAATCATTATCTAATGGTTTAAACTTTTGCAAGTGTGTCTGTATTATCTTAACGTTTCTACACTGGGTTTCTTAATTTACATGTATGTCTTTCTACAAGGAGTATGTGAAATATTAGGCATACATATAAGATTTTACTCTTGCTTGTTATTTCTGCATTGAACAAACCATCCAAAAATAATATGACGATATCTTGAAACAATATCACAAAGTTCAAGACAATCCAAATATATACAGACCTGGGTCAGCCAGCAGCCCTATATATCAAACCACTTGTATAATTTAAAGTTTGTAAATTGATCAACTGGAAACAAATGCAAATATGCATTACAGTTACGACTGCAAACATACAGAAGGTCAAATGCACAGACACTTGTACATGTATGGCTGTTCTTTTGAAAAAAGGATAGCTACATTTACCAGTTTTATTAGTTAATTTCTTACAAACTGGTATGATGCCATTCTTTTTACTAATTCTTACCCGCTCACCTAAATTTGTTCTGCAGACGCAGATGGATTAAATTTTGCTCACATATCTATTTAACCCCTTGGGGACGACGGGCTTGTACAGAAGCCCAGTACATTACACACTCAGAGACCACGGGCTTCTACAGAAGCCCAGAAAATGTGACAGAAATTTTGGTTGAACGCTGGATAAACGGTAACGTTTTATTGCTTTATGGGTTTGTCCAAAAAAATTACACATTTTATACAAGTTTAAAGTAAGGAAATACATATTCTGTGCAGAATTTTGTAAGAAAACATGGGTTTTTATTCCCTTCAAAGTCAACCATGTTAGATCGCATCGTCTCTCAATGAACAATAGTGCCGTATAGCATCGAGCCCAAGTGGTTAAGCAACATCATTTAATAATTAATTTGTCAGATAGTCTTGAAATGGGTTGGCTTATCATTAATTCAGTTTTAGGTACAGATGTGATTCACCCAATCTTTGCTAATATCTTCCATAATATAGTGGTCTGTCTAGAGCTGCATAGCAATCAATGCAATCTACACACAAAATGTATGATCTTTGTTTTATTTGGGATGCACATGACTAAAAAAAATCTACTACTGCTATCACTTTTAACACCACTACTTGGCATTCTCCTGTATTTAACTGATCCAACTCATTTAAAAAATCTTTTTGTTATCTATATCGATACCTTAATAACTCAATTTTTGTCTGGTCATTCAGCAAGCAAAAGGGCAAAATGGCACTATGTTATGCATTGCCATATTGCCCGCTTACTTGCTGAACAACAAAATCTCTCATCACCAAACAGTGACATCTTCATGCCATAACAACATAGAACATTGCATGTGGGACTGAGAGGCTCAATATCACGTATATCACGACTACTGTCATTTTTTAAATTAATCAAGAATTAGGGCTACTTAATACCACACTAACCTTGGAATTCATGGCAAATGTCTGCTTGTTATCTATTTGGCATAAAATGAGAATATAAGTCAAACTTTCTGTCACTATACGCACCTTGCATGGCCATATAACTGCCTGGCGTCTGATGGCCATTGACCGCAAGTGGTAGACCAGAGCTGTCCGTATTCTGGTAGCCTAATGGCATGGCGCTCATTCGGGTAGGACCAGTCACCGTGTTTGACCGCATGTGGAGATATCCTTTTGAATGGTATGTTGTGTTGGGTCTCATGGAATTGGCAATTGCATTTTTTCCTCTCTTTTCATTTACGTATTGCACTGGCACTGAAATATGTTTTTCTAACCACATGTGATGGTTTCCAATGCTCGGTGGTTGAGGTTCTTTCACCTGGGGCATTGCTGACGAACTTGCTTCCACACTGTCTAATCTTTGCCTGACCTCATGTGCCGATATGTGATGATTCGTTTGGGGCGGCACGCTGTACGTTTCCTCCATGCTAGGTGGTGGCGTCTTCGGTAAATTCGACATGTACGCCGGTTTAGCAGGTCGAGGCGGTGCCTCCCTAGCCGTCGATGATGGCCCAATGTCCCGAAACGCATTGAAAGAACTGTTCGATCCGATGGATGAATTTAAATCCATCGGCGGGACAGCATCGTAGGTTGAATGTTCGATGTCTCCATTTGTGAACGTGTGATGGGCATTATGCTGGGAAATTTCTTCAAATGATCGAGCCAGATCGTCAGTGGATTTACTTAAGTTTTGATCGGCCGTCAAGCGTGGCGGGATGTTGTACGCATTGGGTTGCTGTTGGCTCTTTTGCAAAGGGCTAGGTAGGACATCATACGTACTTTCAATGTGAGGTGATACAGGGGGAACATCATACATGCTGTCGGACAGGCTGTCCGATTGTGGACGTACCGGAGGGATCTGGTAGATTTCGGTGCTCCCCAAAGGCGGCGGCCTAGGAGGCGGAACCTCGTAATTCGACTGTGGAGTGTCACTGTCATTGAGACCAGCACCTAGGCCCTGTTCAAAAGACGCGCTGGGGCTATTGGTCGAGGGGCTCCGGACCAGGTCATATGCCTGCTGCGACCCCTCTGAGTTTGAAAAGGAACCCCTACTTGGCATTCCCGATGAGGAAATCTGCCGGTCAAACTTCCAGCTCATCGGGTCGAGAGGCCTTGCCGCTGGAACGGCTTTGTAGATGGACTCTCTAGTGGAGTCTTCCACCGTGGAAGGTCTCCTCGGTACTGGAGGTGCATCATCATCGTTTTGCGTCGCATTAGACTGTTTCACGGGTGGTACATCATAGATCTCCTGCTGAATTCCGCCACCAATTTGTGATGCGGGTCTGGATTCTGGGGGTGATGGAGGAGTATCGCTAGGGGCACTGCTGGAGGAACTACTCATGGTGTCCCATTTTCCCTGCTGCTGAGGGGATGCACCTACATGTATGACCCCACTGGGTGTACTGCCATTCGTTGTTCCATTGCTGGCCAGCGCTTTGGGGCCGGTGTTGCATTCGTCCAGTGGGATATAGGATTCATCGGGACATGTCGGCAGGGCTGTTGGTAGCTGATAAGACGGCAGAGATATCCCGTTAGCTCCCCCAGAAGACGTCCTGTGTGCCGATGCTGTACTATCCAGACGAGCCGCAACTTCTGGTGCAAATCGATCAGATCCATCTGTGACATCAGACACTGTAAAAAGAAACATAAAATAACTAAATTAGTACCAATGGCATTGCAAGAGTAATTCTAATTTCATGACAAACAATATAATTTCAAGTAATAGGGTTTATTGTAGCCTTTGTAGCATAATTGAGTATGCAATGAGTATGACGTGTATGACTTAAAATTCATACATGCCATTAATCTTCATAGCTCAGATAAAGATTGACACAACAGATTTTGAATCTGCAAACTTACTGTTTCACAGACAGTGGCAGTACTGGCCAGGCAATACTAGGCAAACAGCACTGCTGCAGTTGACTACAAGCAAATACCCAAGACTCACCTTGAAATATGTTTGAGCTCATCACTATTCATAGGCCCTCATTAAGAATGATTAATAATGAAAGGGTTGCAGAAGATTGTCAAGGCTTGATCTGATTGTAAATGACTCTGAATATGTCTTTTTTTAAAAAATAAATTATCATTGTTGTTATTTTCATTCCATCAATTTGTTAAATATATTTATTTAATAAATTATTTATGCCTTAATCTTTTTATGTTATTTATTTATCTAACTTGGAGGGAAGGATTGGTCATGCTGTATTATGAAGAAGATTGGGAGTTTCATCTACAGTACTACAAAAGAAAATTACTAATTTGTTGTGGTCTTGTGAAATTTTGTGTACTAATGTATGTTAGCCCTACCATGTGAATCCTAAGGATCAAATATTTTATTTTTCACAGTACTGTTTGATGGTACAGTAATTCAGTTTTCCAACATAGTGTACTCAATAATCAGTTACATATCATGCAAAAACAAAATCAAACAAATGCAAATCTCTTCCATTTTTGGCACAAAAACAATGTGTTTGGTCATAATTTGCCTTTCAATATAATTATTCCTGTGGTAATATCCAGACGTTCCTGCTCATAATGTTCATGGGTTCTACAGGTTCAATGCTAATGTTCATGTCCACAAATAATGGAATAAATCCACTCTTCCTCAAAAACCCCGAACAAACAGACAAAACAAACATCAATCTGTGACAAATAAGAATACCAAATCTTGGCTGACTAGTGTGTACATGTACAGGTGTAAATGCACAATGTATGTTATTAGAATCTCCTGTTTACGAGAAATCCAGGAAACACAAATATCATGTTCTTTGTACAGTATGTATCACGAGTAACATGATATTTGTCAGAGTAGACAATTTTTGCAGGATTCATGTTTCACGATAACAACGAACATGAGACAATTTTTCTTGAACTTGTGCCACAAGGAAGTGATTTCAATAGTGATACATATAGTTTATGAGAAAGATAGAGCTGTAATTTGAGCTGCAAGCTGAGAGAGATTGATTATAAATGTGTTCAAATCACAGTGTTTCATCAAAGCCATAGTACAGAAATATGTTGGACCTGTCGGTCTACATGTGCAATGAAACATTTATAGGGAAATGGAAAGAAAGGATGAAGTCCTCAATTCAAGACATAATGATATCAGAATCAAGTGTACTGTTTAGAGACACTATACATGTATAACATTGTGGAAGACCCGTTTAAAAAATTGTCAAACTTTACTATGTGACATATCTGACAGTGTTTGAATGGACAAATAAACACCCTAGAACACAAAAGTTCAAACAATTATGTTGTCACTTGCTACAGATAAAAATTGACACATGAATTATTCTTGGCTAATGGAAATTCTGCAACAAAGCAGTCTATGGAGCAAAACTGGAATGGTCTCTCAATGATTGTTACTGTTTTAAAGCACTTAATGATCATTTTGAACTGTAATTGTTTCAGGGCTTTATTTTTAGACCTCATCAAAGACACAAGTGGCACGGGGAATCATGTAGCTCACATTTAAAAAAATGGAAATATTGTTATACAATGCCTTTAAGTTACGCACATAATTTGTTGAAATACGGATGTATTTTTGCTCTCCTAAAAACTTTGTGTTTGGAGGTGTGAAGTTTTAACAGCCCAGCAACGATATGTATTTTATGAAAGTTTGAAAGTCTAAATTAACCCTTTCAGTGCTTCTACAATTTACACCAAAAGTCCAAAATCTTACATGCAATACCCAGAGTATGGTACTGAAAGTGTTAACAGATAATTGTGACAAGAATCACCAAATAGGATGAAAATAAATGACATGTGGTTGCCATATTTTCCAACTGTAAATATTCCAAAATATGTTCCGTAGTACATGGCCACACAAAATAAAGGGATTTTCTTTATTGTCACTTCTTTACGACTCAACCTCAGTTCCCATGTCATGCATGTAGGCCTACCTGTAACTTGCTAAGGGTATAGTCACACCTTGACGATTTAGCCAACGCATGCCGACGTATGAAAAATTTGGCGAATACGTCGTCATACGTTGACTAAGTTATGGGTAAGTTTTGTGTAAGTTATGTGCACGCTGAAGCACAAGCACGCTGGACAAATTTCGACGATTTGGCCAGCGTACGCCGACGTATGAAAAATTTTGCGAATACGTTGTCATACGTTGAATAAGTAATGGGTAAGTTTTGTATAAGTGTTGCATAAGTTGTGTGTACATGTACGCTGAAGCACGCTGGTATACGTCGTAGTACGACGAGTTTCGGCGTAAAATTTTGTGCAGGCACAAAATTTTTCGACGTATGCCAGCGTATGATCATACGTCCCGCATGTGCGGGCCATACGTTGTAGGTAAGTTATGCTGTCGTTTACATCTGTCCACACGTGTTATTTGTAAGTTGCTGATAAGTCGAAATACGTCACGATAATGTCTAGGTAGGGTTCATCGATTTTTTTCAGCATGACGGAGATGTTGATAGAGTGGTGTTTGTACTGCGAAGTCTAGTGCGGTTATGATTTGAATCGTGGAGCATTTCCTTTTTATATTTCATTTATTTATTTATTCAATATTTATTTATTTATTCATTTATTTATTAATTTTTATTTTTCTATTTATTTTTTTATTCATATATAATGTTTATTTATTTATTTATTTATTTATTCATTTATTTATTTATTTATTCACAAAATTGCAACTCAAAGAGTTACAAAGTATGGCAATTACAACCATTGGTATGAGTAAAATACACATAATTTACACCATAGCTGTGTATACATATGAACAATTATAAACACAGGTGGAAAAATGTGACAGACATAAAAAATGAAAATAGAAATATCCAAATAGGAAAGTTTCCGCGAAAAAACAAAGTTGGAAATAAAGGGGTGTGAAGAAATAAATGTGTAAACAGCGTTAACACAAAAATCTCAGGTATAGAATAATATAGTAAATTAATTTTTAAACAGGTATGATTCAAATCAATGTAAACACAGACATTCTT
>JZLH01S0431214.1:7651-17915 GCA_001188425.1 Eucidaris tribuloides
TTAGGGTAGATGTAATTCTGCCCACCCACACGTTCAAATAAAATGTTTTGCTTCTTGAAGCCAGATGTACATATGCACATTTAAAACCTTTAGTTGCATGGTAATACAAACATCACACAAATCTATTTTATTCACACAGAGAG
The DNA here is from genome assembly GCA_001188425.1 of Eucidaris tribuloides. Classification (NCBI taxonomy): domain Eukaryota; kingdom Metazoa; phylum Echinodermata; class Echinoidea; order Cidaroida; family Cidaridae; genus Eucidaris; species Eucidaris tribuloides. The sequence goes on from JZLH01S0431214.1 coordinate 7,795, forward strand.
CGGGTAAATTTTTCATTAAACTAGATGTTTCAGTATTGTGTTAATTTTTTTGTATGTGTGTGCATATGTGACCCATTACCACAATACCCTAATAAAGTCCCACGACCAAAAAGTAAGGAAAGTGTCAAATATCGTGATTATGATGTAAGATATGAAAATGAAGTGTCCTCAAAAATTGAAAGTTAAGTGACCTTCACGTGCTGCAAAAGTTTTAATACTTACATTTTTCACGTAAAGTATTTTTGGTCTATGTTTATGTTTCATAAGATTTGCGACTTTATCAGGGTATCGTAGTAATGGGTCACATATAATGTGTGTGTGTGTTTGTGTGTGTATGAGTTTGTTTGTGTATGTGTGTGTGTGTGTGTGTGTGTGTGTGTGTGTGTGTGTGTGTGTGTGTGTGTGTGTGTGTGTGTGTGTGTGTGTGTGTGTGTGTGTGTGTGTGTGTGTGTGTGTGTGTGTGTGTGTGTGTGTGTGTGTGTGTGTGTGTGTGTGTGTGTGTGTGTGTGTGTGTGTGGTGTGTGTGTGTGTGTGTGTGTGTGTGTGTGTGTGTGTGTGTGTGGTGAGTTCCTGTATATGAACTTTAACTGTATTTATACCGTAAGTATATATAAGAGTATATGCAATATGATATGCCATGTTTTTGATTATCTGAAACATATTGACATACATGTACATCTGTTATTATCTCGGGTCATCGTTATTGGCAGTAATATCATCTTGGTAACCTAACTCGCGTCTCTATTTGAGTAATAGAAATGAAAGATGAAATGCAGCTACTCCTCACCCATAGAATAAACATAATAATGTCAGACAATATTTGTTTGATCTGTGTGTGCTCGCTGTAATTTGAAAGAAACACAAACAAGTCCCTGATATGAAGACAGAATTACGTACATGACTTTTGTGTATGTTGTGCAATTCCCAAAGTAGTTTGAACTGTGTGCAATTTTGCCCGGAACATTGCTACATGTAGGTTAAGTGCATGTGGTTGCGTACAATCAGATCTGAGAAGTACAATTATTATGATATAAAAGGAACGTCTACCAATTCCTATCCCACAAACACTGATGACCCTTAAATTGTGTATTTATTGCTATATGTTTATGTAACAATGGACGTTTTTTTCTTGTGTTTGTGCTGATGAATTTGACTGATATTATGTGCTGTAAGAATAGACTGTCTTGCAATTGTACTGATGAATTTGAAAATAGATATTTACAGTGTGTCTCCATAAAAATGTTGAAGTAAAAAGCACCCTCTTTGGCAATTAGAAATACTGTTGTGACATGATGCTTGAATTGAACAGAGCAAATGACATTTGAAAGCTGAGACTATGCTCTTATCATTGATGTAAGCATCAATATCAAGAGCATAGTCTTACCTTTCAAATGCCATTTGTTCTGTTCGATGTACTGATTTTAATCCCGAGATATGTTATTAACGTCGATAGAGTGAAATCACAATTGTGCCATTTTTATACAGGAAGAGGGCCTGATGATATCATTGTAGTAAAAGTGGCACAATTATGATTTTACGCTTTTGTTGCAAACTAAGCGTATCTCGAAATTAAAACGAGCAAATTGAACAGAACAAATGGCATTTGAAAGCTAAGACTATCCCCTTGACGTTGATGTACAAGCATCATGTCACAATAGTATTTTCTAATTGGCAAAGAGGGTGCTTTTCACGTATACATTTTTTTGAGATATGCTGTATGTCAAATACAGCTGCTTATTTACAAGATACATGTAGAAGGGGGGAAACATTTGTAGTTTGCATAGAATTTTAGATTTAAAGTGTTTTCCTTTGCATTTCTTGGTACAGTAATATGTATTTTTATGCTCCCCCCCCAAAAAAAAAAGAAGGAAAAGATTTAAATACAGTGTATGCTGTGTGGTCGGATGGTGAGCTATTGCTGGAATGTATCACAGAAAAACAGATTTATTCCATTTCAGAAAAGGAACAAACATTCACATTAATTATGAGTAGATAATTCATTCATACACACATATGTGTACATGTACATTATGCATTTATACATACAAACACATATTGTGTACATTCAAGAGAGATTTTTCATTGGGTCGCATGCAATACACAGCATGGCATTACAGATCCAGATTTTTTCCCAAAATGACATTTATTATGAACGCCTGTCAAATTCGCCAAATCAGTCTGGGCCGCATCGCCACCAGTGGGGGGAACATGCACCAAACACCTACTGTATAACGATGACGCGGGGTCATACCGTAGTTATATCCGCATCTGTCGTCGCTGAATTATAGAATATCTACGTGTAAAGAAAGATTGATGAAGTCCTTGTTGTCGTTCATTATATCCACCTCCCGGCGGTGTTCCAGTTCTCCACGCGTCATCATATTTCGGAGTTTGTATTCCGCGCACCGTAATGAATTCCTTTACGAACATCCGATACGCCGGATCGTAGCACGACGGCGTGCGCCAGCAGAGATCAGTTTTATTACGCGATTTTAAAGGCTGGGAGTCCCCGTGGCATTCATTTATTCGGGAAATAGCTCCCTATTCATTTAGCCAGAATTGAATTACGTTTGAATGGTGAAGTTTAGTTATGAAACCCGTTATCCCGTGATGCGATTTTCAATTTATTCATGTATGCACTGTAATTGGTGCACTTGTGTGCAAGCGAGAGGATTAGCAAAGTCTTAAGCATGGTCGAGTTTCTGTATTAAATCTTTATGTGATTCCTTAATAGCTGATCGGCGCGTATGACAGTATGTATTGTTCGCGGATCGACACAAATCACCAAGTACTATAATTGAATACAATAAATGATAATAATCCGGCTTAATCCGTTCGTGAGCGAAGTGGACATCCGGCATGTCATTCACACAATATTATGCATCAAAGGGCAAGGTCTTGTGTGCTTGCAGAACAAAAAAATGTGGTTTGAAACTTAATTTTGATAAAATACATGTATCATGGCAAGGCAAGATTTGGTATAGTTTATGAAAAGCGAATATTTGAATGAAATTAATCTCTATACATGCTTCAGTAAAGTAGATTCAGTCTTTTCCCAGCTAATTTGAATGTGATAGTACATGTATATAGAGATGTTACTGACATTTGTTAGTATGAAGATCTTGCAGGAGCTGAATACAACATACAAATCAATTGTTTCCACCAGTTGACTGTTCACCAGTTATATTTACTTGTACTTGTATGTGTACATGTATATACATGAAAATAAATGATTTTTTTTTCAGTTACCAGGTACATTACAGTACTTAAAAAAGAAAATTGAATTTTGTCGGTATTTCTCAGAATATCTTGAAGCTTATCCCAAATGCTCTGTCATGACTTTCAGAAAAACCTGGCCCCATAATATGTATCTGTGAAGTGCATTTTTCCATCCTTTCTGCATGATTACGTGTACATGTAGGTGATATGAAATATTCTTTGTGTGACAATTTTACAATTATTATGCCTCTGAACGAGATGCGATTCAGACCAAGTCTGTTTTAACCCGAAGCCTACGGGAACCGAATGTGCCATGTACTTGAATAACTGTATGGGAATTACAGAAAATTGGAGGCAATGGGTTAAGCATGTGCAAAATCGTGTGATGATTGCGTGGTTATAGCCACAACACATTTGCCGAACATTGATTTGTATATTTTGTACAGAAGTAACAACTGAATGACTCACAAAGTCCTTACAGCCAAACAAGCATTTTATCACGAAAACATCACTTTCATTTCTTGCCAGACCTGACGAGGTGCCAAGCCTCGGGTTCTTTCATTTGTCACCACGTATCGTGGATTTTTCTGACAAAATGACAGCCTGTGAATTATCTCGTCAAGTAAAGTACATCCAGTTCCGTGTACCCATCAAAACAAAGGAGTGAAATCCTACACAAAGCAAAGCATTAGTGTGTCGTACACCAAAAGCAGGATGTCATGTAATTTCCGGCTGTGCATGCTGCAAGCTGCAAAAAACTTAATCGACAGTTATAAAGGAGTCTTACCACGTATTTCTTTTCTGCTTCTTTTTCCTTTTTTGTTGTGGCGTACACAAAAGCAAACGATGCCTGAAGAATATCTTTCAATAGTACAATGCAACTCCTGCATTCTGTTGGCACACTTTGTTTGAGTAGATGTATGAACGTGCCGTTGTAGGTTCTGACAATGAGTAAATTGCAATGGTGTAGCAAGAAGTTTGTTTTTACTTTAGGGGGGAAAATAGAGACAAAAAAGGAGAAAGAGAGAAAGAAAAAAACCCAACAAGATAACTAAAAAGTGTAGCATGCCCAATCCTTTTCTCTTCCATTCCTTTTCCTTCTTCATTTTTGGGGGGCACTTTGCAGTTTTAACCCATCGGAGGCGATTTGATTTCGCTATAACATGCATTTTGAAATGAAATGAAAATTTTCCATGGACACTACCACGAGTTAACTCATACTTAGTCTCCAACGGGTTAAATGCTAAAAATTGTACACTGTCTTTGTAGGTACAAGTGTGTGCCATTATACAAATAATGCACATTAGCGAGGTCGTTAGTAAAAACTTTTGACCGCGAGGTAACTTTCTAAAAATCTGAAACTCATGAGGCCGAAGGCGGAGTGTGTTTTGGATTTTTAGAAAAGTTACCGAGGGTCAATAGTTTTACTAACGACCGAACGCGTTATGTGCATTATTTGTTTTATAAAATGGTTTCAAAAATCTGACCGGGCATTAGTAAAAACTATTGCCCACTCGCATAACACACAGGATCAACATGACCATTTTATAATAGTTCTTTACATTGTTGGTATTTCCACCCACAGGGCATTAGCATCTAGACTTTAAAAGGCTTTAAAGTACTATCGGTGATGAGACAAACAACATTAGGATTTTATCATCTTTTCTCATGTAGGAAGGAGAAGAACGTCATCCTCATACTTATTCTCACTCTTCCAAGAAATTTTATTACATTTGCATTTATGTGGAAAATAAAATGTTAGTAAATCATCAATATAATGATCTATTTGCTTAGAGATTCTGAGAACTGTTATGTAGTATTACTTTGCTAAACTTAAAGCTGCTCAGCTAGAATGATGAAATTATTCAAGTCAATTGTCTTTACAAAATATATTTGCACTTGTAATGTGCACATAAAGTTAAAACTGTACACATTTCAATGTGGGGTTGGAGATAGACTGTTTTAGTAGGTGCATGAGGTAAGTTACGATAAATTTTCTTCCTGTGGTGTAATCTTAGGTAGATACGTAATTGTGGCAAGCATGTTAGCAACACAACAGTTAAATGATTTATTTGCTTTGAGATTCTGAGAACTGTAATGAATCATTACTGTGCTAAATTTAAAGCTGCTCAGCTAGAATGATGACATTATTCACGTAAATTGTCTTGATTATTACAAAATTCATGCATGTGTAATATGCACATTAAAGTGGAAACTGTAATGTGGGTTTGGAGATAGTCTGTGGTAACTTACTATAAATTTTCTTCCTGTGTCGTAGTCTTAGGTACATTAGATATGTTATTGTTAAAAGCATGCTAGTAACACTGCAGTATTTTTGATCTATTTGCTTAGAGATTCTGAGAACTGTTACAAATAATTACTGGCTAAATTTAAAGCTGCTCAGCTAGAATGATGAAATTATTCAAGTAAATTGTTGTCTTGATTATTACAAAATTCATTTAAGCATGTGTAATATGTACATACAAGTAAAACTTCGAACTGTACACATTTCAACGTGGGATTGGAGATACTTGTTTTAGTAGGTGTATATAAATTGTATTCCTGTTTTGTAATCTTAGGTAGATGTGTAATTATTGGGAAGCATACATTTACACAACCCATAAAGGGAGATAAGCACATGTACATAGACATCTATATTATTCTTCAATTATTACATCTGGCTAACTAGCCAGTGACCCTGGTTTATTTCTGCTAAGTTTTATCATTTACACAAGTGCTATATTTGTGTCACATTAAAACAAAAATATGGATGGGGGGGGGGAGGACTTAAGTAGATCACAATACTGCCTTACATGTATTTTGGCAGGAGGAAGCAAGTGAAAAAATTAGTCAACATTGAGCCACTAATATTTTTTAAACATCCTTTACATGTTGTACCATTAGGCAAAATTTGTAGATGAAATAGTCATTCTTACTATTAAAAGATATATTTAGTCAGAATGATGTGATATTGCACTGATGCAAATGTAAATAACAAATAACATGTAAATTACATGTAAGTACAATGCACAAAATAAAGATGACATTTTTAAGTTTAACTGAACACAAATTTTTAGACATATTTGTTCTTTTTTGAATATGAGTTTTGGACATATTTTGCTAATTTCATGATTAAAATTTTACTTGCCCAATTGGGCAAGTAAATTTTAACATTTTGAGTTTTTACTTGCCCGACATGAAATTTTACTTGCCCCGGGCAAGCGGGCAAGTGCTAGTGTCGAGCCCTGCCTTTGATATTAACATGCATGTTCCATAGATCCCAGCACAAGATATCCCATTGTTAGTCTCCAACGAGTTACCGTATTAGTATCTGCCATGCGACGCACACAGTCTGAAAACCTCACAGACTGTCAGTAATGTGGCACTAAGTGCTTTCAATGGATTCCAGGATAAGTGCTAAAATATCTGAAATCAAGTGTCAGAATGCATCAAGAATATCTTCCATCTGAATGTAACAACAAAGTGCATTTCCTTCGTTCCAAAGTCGATCTGATTTGCTTCACTTCCAACGTAACCCGTTTACCACGTTCGTAGGTTTGTGGTATTTTACGATACTGCAGAGAGTGGAAAAATATTAGAATTCCCATTGCATCTGATCAGCCAATGATTGAGCAGAAAATGCTCTTAATAAATTCAAATCGCCAACCATTTGCTCCATTATTCGATATCGAGTTGTACTAACTCCAATATTTACAATGCATGTCACCTGTGTGCTTCTGTTCAGAAGAAAAGATTCAAGCTACATCACATTTCTAAGCTATCCATTCTATCCGCAGAATTATATATACCGTCCAGACATAGATTCCCCATTTGACATATCCTTGTTTTTACGAGCCTCTCGGGATTTTCACTAAATCCTGTAACAATCTGAACGCTGCAGCTGAAAATGCAAATTCCCCTAATCTTCTGCTTTTAAATGTCGCAATTCAAGCTGGTAAGACGTTTCCTCGAACGACATGGAGAGGTCAGGGATGGAGTCGGGTATTGGATCATGGGATCAATTCACCATTTATTTGACACAAAAAGACAGTTTTGGGCAATTTTGTACTTTAAAAAGTGACCATTTTCACCAATTTTCTAACTGCTGTCCAGAAAAAAATGAGTAATACTGATTATCAATTCACCGTTTATTTGACACAAAAAGACAGTTTTGGGCAATTTTGTACTTTAAAAAGTGACCATTTTCACCAATTTTTTAACTGCTGTCCAGAGAAAATGAGTAATAATGATTTGTTTTGCGGTCATATTGTAGTACGCTGTAGTATCAGAAGGCATAAATTTGGACATTTGCAGTAGTAAATTGTTTCTTTTATGAAATCTTGGTCTGTCCATGATACATACATTCCCCACTAACTCTAGAAATGACATAAAACATAGCGTTCAATAGAATTTCAGGGCTGTTTTTCTCTTTTCTAATCAATATCAGACCATTCAGTTGGAAAAAGGCAAGTTTTAATTGAACATTTATAATTTGACTTTCATGTGTTGATACATAGATTACAGCTTACATACCTTCCCCTCCCCCAACTTTCATCTTTGCAAATATTCTAGCAGATTGCCGGTTTGAAGCAATATTGGAGTAAATTTATATCTCATTAAAGTGTTCTAAAAGATACTATTGTATTGGGGGTAATGCGTATTGGAAGCATAAAATTATTATCATTATCATTATTATTATCATTATCATTATTATTATTATCATTATCATTATTATTATTAGTAGTAGTATTATTAGTAGTATTATTAGTAGTATTGAAAACTTACTTGACATCCCTGAAAAGTATCCATTTGCTATGGAAATACACACTTATTATAGATTTCATAATGTATTAAATTTAATGAGTTTGTTTTAGAAGTACACAGTGCCTTGAGTACTCCTGAAATGGACATGTGCTTGATTTCAAGCAGACAATATTATTGTTATCATTGTTGTAATAAGGTCAGTACGCTGAATATAGAACTCTAGATCCAATAATCACAATCTCCCCTGAAGCAACTTTTGATCCGGAATCCTAATTCCACAAATATAATTTCATCAGACATCTCATAATCTCACAAGATCATAATGATGTAAATTTATATGTCAGGATTAGGGGACAGGTGTTTTGCTTGCAAGGTAAAAATATCTTCTTTTTTTGGTCATTATTGTCAAGTTGAATTCTTGTTTTTGTTTTGACTTTTTTCTATTTCTTCTTTTTTATTTTAAAGTCCAAAACAGGTGCTCACATATTGTTGCAAAAGGTGAGCCGACATTTACTCTGGAGGAAGTTGCTTCAGTGACAATATCTCAGAAGACAAAGATTTAGGGTTAGGGTGCCATTTTTTTCTGTTTTTTTAAAAACAATTTTTAGTTCAGAATAGGATAAGGGTTAGGGTTAGAAGTTGGGTTCAGTTTATGGTTGGAATTGAGGTTAAGGTTAGTGTATGCACAAGTATTGCGTGTATTGGAACCATTCAGAAGTCAGTCTGGGTCACTCAATATAACCAGGTCTGCTATTGCTTTGGAACATTACTCCATGAAATACAATGTAATGGAGTGAAATCTGTGGTTTGCTCTTAAATATTGAGGAAAAAAAGACCCAAAAAATAAATCTGGATATTTGGGGGCCATTACAATATGATATCTAATTGCTGAGATATCAGACATGAAAAGTATAAACAAATCCCAGGATATACATTATATCTTTTATGCTAGTTATATACCATAGTTTCTATTTTCTGTGATTCTGTATATTTTGAGACTACATGTATATGGCTTTTGTGGCAATGGGTCACATTTGATATTTTTAAGGTGTAGCAACACTTTCAGTATAATATAATAAAACTGAACATTTGGGGCCATTGCAATATGGTATCTAATAGTTAAGATATCAGACGTGAAACCTATGAACAAATCTCAAGATTTATATCTTTTATGCTAATCACATAGTTTCTAGTATTGTGTGTCTTTTATGCCTCCGCAACCGAAGTTGCCGAGGCAATTATGTTTTCGGGTTGTCAGTCGCCGTCCGTAGGCGGCAGCCGTTACCGATCTCGTTATACCGCGATCAAACTTAAGAACGCGCTGATCGGATTTTCATGTAACTTCGGATTCAAGTATATGTACTATGGGCAACAATGAACTGATTAGATTTTCGAGCTGAAAGGTCAAAGGTCAAAGGTCACCGGGCCATAAAATTATGTCGATTCTGGCTCGTTACCCGAGGGGCGATAACATGTGAACGGGCCGGTGCCGGGATTTTGAGTGTAATACTTGGGTGAAGTATGTGTATTATGGAAGGCAACATGAAACTCGATTAGCATTTTGGGTTGAAAGGTCAAAGGTCAACAGGTGCACCGGGCCCTAAAATATGTCTGACCGTGGGCTTCGTTACCAACATGAACTGCCGGACGGGCGATAACTTTGAATGGAAAGTTGAGTTTCTGATGTAACTTCGGGTGAAGTATGTATTATGGATGCACACAATGAACTGATAAGACTGTTTGGAAGGTTCCAATAAGTCAAGAGGTCACTCCGTCCTAAAAAATACTCTGTCTGATTTGGGCTCGTTACTACTGCAAATAACATTGGAACGGCCAGACCCGTCGGATTTTGTGATGTAACTTGGGTGAAGTATGTATTAATGAGCAACAATGAACATGATTAGATTTTCGGCGGTTGAAAAGGTCAGAGTCACCTGGCCTAAAATCGTGTGCTGACGTGGGCTCGTATACCACTATATTACTTTTGAATGGAAAGAGTTGTAACTTGCGGTGAAGTATGTATTTATGACGGCAACTACATGAACATGATAAGATTTTTGGCAGTTGATCCCAGGTCAAGCAAGGTCAAAGGTCATCTGGTCGCCTAAAATATGTCCTAGACTTGGAATCCGTTACCC
>JZLH01S0431236.1:10389-30494 GCA_001188425.1 Eucidaris tribuloides
CCAAAGAGGAAAAAAAAAAAAAACCAAGAACACTCGGGATCGCACCAGGGATCGAACCCTCGACATGAAATTCCAAAATACTACCATAACGCACACCGCGCTATCCGCTCGGCTATAGCACTCTTCCTGCAATGATATGAACATATTGGTCTTATACAAATTGGTGACGTCGCCACCGAAGTTTACAACAAAAATACAACAAAGACATGTCCACAGGTTTCAGAATACGTTCATGAGAATGTTGAGGTAATTTACAACGAAAATCAGGGTTTTTTAGGGCCGAGCGAAGGTCGGAGTAACTGTAGAATGCTACGCGAATTTTCTGCGAGCGCGAACCATACGCATGCATTACAATGATATATGCGCTGACGGAATACTGAACCACAGGAGTCTATGATTTGCGTTGCATTCTACTTGGCGGCCGAGCCGACGTGACGTCAAATCACTGACATGGCGAAAATACAGTGTCCCAAAATGGAGGACAAACGTTGCCGTACCGAAATCTCGACAATCGTCGCGATCACATATCCGCATTTTGTTCCATCGCGGTTCACGGCATAATTGCGACAGAAATACGTGTACGGTTGTCGAACATCATTTGTCCGATTTTCGCAGTCTGCAACGACGCTCGAGGTTTTTCAATGCCGAGAAAACGCCAAACTCTGCGGCTGAGTCCCAACAATGGCGTTTCGCACATGGAGGAAAATGACGTCCTCTAATCCCTTCCACGTATTATTTATATAGAAAAGACGTGTCCTCTTTAAATTCGATCAGCTGCATTTACATAAACAATTGACAAAATAGAGGAATAAAACATTTACGATAATAGGCCGTGGAAAACTTACATCACTCTCTAGAATAATATACATGCTCTTCCATTCAGCTGCTATGAAAGTTGATATTCCGTCATAAAAACATAAAAAGTCGTTAGGCGTTTTCGACTTTGGCGTCTGTTGTTTCCACGGGATGAGTAATTGAACGCTGAGGACTTGTTGTGTATTGAATTCCCATAGCGCAATAATGCGATTGTAGCGCAGCGAAGAAGAAGTAGTGATCGTAGACGGCGCTCTTAAAAATTAACCTTTGAGCAACATTGAGTGATTCATGAAAATCAACTTGTTTTCTTCTTCTTCTTCCCGTAAAGTGACCGCAATCAACCTGTTGATGTTGATTTTTATGTCACTGTTGGCAGGGACGTTGACATTGTGCAATGCAGATTTTCTTTTTTTCTACTTCGTTGGTTTGTGAGTTGTTTTCATATATGACCCCCCCCCCCCGGAAGAAAAAGAAGAAGAAAAAGAAAAGTTGCAGGCTGGGTTACTCTTGTCTCGAGGCCCAGGACACAAACGTGTCTACGGGAACTGGCCTCGATTGCTTCCACATTGCTCGTGGCAGGAAGGAGTTTTGGTGGTACTGGGTTCTGCAATGTGGGGTGACAAGTTGCTGGGTGTGGCCTCAACGTTGTTGAGATGGGAGTGGATGGAGTTCAACGTCATGTTGGATTTTGTATTTTGTTTTTTGCTCCACGCAAGTATTTAATTTGCATTAATTGCTCCAGACATAGGACTCTCATGTGAAGTGGTTGGAAAACTGATGAAACTATTTAAATAAATATATAAATAAATAAAGAAAGAAATAAATAAATGAATAAATAAATAAATAAATAAATAAATTAATTAATTAGAAAATAGATAAATAAAAATAAACAGATAAATATATACAAATATACATACATACATACATACATACATACATACATAAAGAAATTAAAAAAACTAATGAGATAAATTAATTTAAAAATATGAAAATAAATAATTAGATAAATGAAAAATTAAAAAAAATACACACATGAAAAACAATCAGAATCAGGTTCAATTCTGTTGTATTCAGAAGATTGATTGTGTGAAGGACCATCCAACAAATGACGGCAGCTAGCCACTCGACGTCTAATAGATCTACCTGGCAGGTCATCATAAAACAGAAGCCCTCACACAGCATGCTGATGTGGACGACTTAAGTCAAGGTACAAGGCAATATAAAATATAATAATCCAATGTGCTTAACTGGCATGGTTTCATCTAAACACCTTAAACACAGAACAGGACACACGATTAATAAATAATAGAGGCATTTTTGAACAACTTGAAAAAAATGACTACACCAATGATTATCGGAACGCCTGGCAGAGTTCTTGTAAATTAGATGGAAAAAATAATGTTACCTTAAAGGACCTAATATAGGTTGACGTCACCAGTTCCGCACAAGTTTAATGAATATGTATGCAACATTTCATAAATATTTAGCAAGAGTTACGATTTCGTCTGGAAATATCAGAGGTATAAGTTCGAGACATCGAAACCTGAACTGTTAAATAAAAATAAAACTATCCAAATTTTGATTTCATAATTCTTACACGCATTTTTGATACCATTCTACATTCGTCCTGAAAGTTTCAGCTGATTTCATAAAAATACTGCGCAGATATGAGAGGGAAAATTTTCGCTGTAAAAGTGGCCCCGTGTTTTGAAATGCGTGGATAGCCGTTGAATATTCAAAATGATTTCGGCCTTATCGCGGAGATAATTAGACCGCTCCGCTAGGCCTGAAAATGTGCCCCCAAAAAAGAACCCTGTATACAATCTCGTTAAAATGAGACACTATCCCGAGCTTCATGATACCCCAAAGCCGCAGGAGGGCAGTCGCCCCAATGAAAATATCGTTTTGCCCGGCCCCCACCATTTAGCAACTGGCAAAAATCATAAAACGTAATAAATATGTTTAAAAAGCAGTGCACTACAAAACCACTGAATGACATTATAAATACTACTAAACGTACACAATTTTCAATTTTACGTCTTGCTACGAGCGCATTATTTTTAACACAAATGCCTACAAACATGCAGAACAAACCGTGTTATTTTATGAAATGTAACTTTGAAAATATCACTTTGAGCATATACTTTGGGATCCACGGCTGTTTTTTTTCATTTATCTTTTTTTATCCATTTTGGTTTGCGCCCCCTAGACATGACATGTTAAGTTTGAGTCACACCTCCCCCCCCCCTTCCCGAACATCCTTACGAGAATCTTACGTCTGAATCCTGTGGATAAGGTACATCAATAAAGGATTTGAAATTGACTCTGTAGCTCAACATAAAGACAGTGAGAATATTGAGAATACATCGTAAACGGTATATATGGCTTCACAGCAGCACCTCAGCAGCCTTACTCTTTAACCCTAATAGATCCGGGCCATCTCCAGTCTTGTCATCGGGGGGGGGGGGGCCTTATGTCCCCAGATCTCGGCCGCAGATCCCGCGATCGCCGCGAAAATTTGCACGCGCATAGAGCTGGATATAATCTCCAAGACTGTATCATTAGATTTTTGACAAATAATTATTTTCTATTTTTTAAGTAATTAATTATGAATATTTATGCATGAAATCATATTTCCGGTTATTGCTCACTTCAAACAACTTTTGGTGAAAATATTCTTTCTGACATTTCTGACAATTAGGCCTACCTACAAAAAATTGCCGAATCAGAATTAATTTCACATGCATTTTATTGTTTTGTGAATTTCTTATGTATTTCTTTGTTTTTTCAACCTTTTGTTTTTTTTATTGTTTTTTGATTAACTTTGTCGAGGACGTTTTCGCAATCATAAACAGCATAAAGTTAATCCATTTCTACTAGTTAAAGTAGAAATAATCATACATTTATGATTTTTAGCAAAAAACACAATTTGCGTTGATTTTGTACACAAAATCACGTTTTTGAGCAATTTTGGAATTGCATGCATGTACGAAAAGTCGCGCAGCGTCGTAACGGTACTTCCGATATTTTGCGAAAATGGTCTCAAATGATGCGCGAGACTTGAAAGTAAAAGCCAGCGAACGGTGCAGTGAAAAAAAATTTGCGCAGCGGAATAATCGAGAAAGTTTGTCGGGGGGGGGGGACGGGGATATTAGGGTTAAGAGGTTTTCGGCCTTGAAATACCAGGAAACACTCGGTGTTCATTAGTTTATAAGCGGAGGGCCGAGGTTAGAAAATGGGGGTTTAGTTTCACCATCTGTACAAACTCAGTAGACCATGTTTATATTCAAGCTTAAAGCATAACAAACAATATTCAAGAGGTCTACCTCAAAAGAATTGTTGCGAACACCTCCAAATCCAAGATGGCGTCCAAAATGGCCGCCATTTTGATAAAATTTCAATTTGTTAGAATAAAATTTGTTTGGAACATCCAATCTCCATAAATGAGGTGTCATTTTGAAGAAAATTAAATTCCCTATAATTTGATGACACGCTTAGTAGGTTTCAGGGTTAGTTACATGATGATTTTGGGTCAAAAACCTTATTTTTTGACATTTTCCCCCCAAATCGAAAATGATAATTATGCATATTTTCTCACATATCCGAAAGTAAGCTACAAATTAATACCATAGACATACTTGTCCAGACATTGTCCAAATACATGAACAACATATTGTGAAAAAAAAAAAAAAGTTCATTTCTGTTTTGATCAAAAGTTATGAAAACACGAATCTGACAACCTCATAATTACTTTTACTTAGCATTTTTAACACCAAGTGATGAATGCCATTAATTTTCTTAACATGAAATTGAAAGTTTTAAAATATCTTGTTGTCATGGTAACTGTAGGTATAATATAGCTAATGTTGCCATGGCTTCCACATATGAAATTGTTTGAAAAGGTTTTATTTACTGCATTTCATATTTTCTTTCAAAACAATAACATATAAAACACACATTCAGTTTACAAAGATATCAATCAGAAATTATTCAAAACAATACATAGTACATCATATATTTTGTTGAAAGAAAAATACTATGATAAGTACATAACAGAGCATATGACCGAACTACAATAACTTCATTTACAATACAATACATACATTCTATGCAGAGGGCCGCCGTTGTAAGCTACGCTTGGATAAACGGACAGCCAAAGTACATGAAACATTTTCTTTGTAAATACTTGATTATTCGAACAGATGGGCCATATTGTAGTAAATACAGTTTCATACAATTACTGGGTACGCAGGAGTGGTGCCTGTGCGTGCTTGTGCAGGTGATGACGCGCGAAGGTGTTGATGGCCAACAATTTCGAGATAAATGATGAAAGACTGAGAATATACGGTTGAACCGGTGAAGGTTTATCGTTATACTACAAAAACAAATGCGTTAAAAACAGATGAAAATGAGAGGGGTGGACCAAATATTAGCTTATTGTTGGGTGTAAGAAATTACTGTACCGAGTTATATTTTGATAATATATATTTTTTGGTGTTTTGTTTTATATGCAGAGGGAGCGAATTCCAAATATCGGGCCCGTTATGCCGAACTGATTTATGGGCTAATAGGAGTTTTGGGTTATTTAAATGGAAATCGTTGCGATGGCGCGTGGGGTAAGCATGAACATCCGTGTTAAGGGAAAATGCGTTGTGGAAGAGTGGTAATAAATTTTGAACGTATTTGAACATAAAGATTGCTGTTTGATATTTGTGTATATCATCGATTTTAAGAAATATGCAATATGGAGCCATAGGCGTACCCAGGCTTTTTCATCCGCTGCCAAATCATGTCTGTTCACGGCCAAACCACGAAGCGAGAAGCCCAAAAGTGTGTGTGTGTATGTGTGTGTGTGTGTGTGTGTGTGTGTGTGTGTGTGTGTGTGTGTGTGTGTGTGTGTGTGTGTGTGTGTGTGTGTGTGTGTGTGTGTGTGTGTGTGTGTGTGTGTGTGTGTATGTGTGTGTAATCATTGTGGAGGTAAAATTTACACAAATTTGTAGGATTAGACATTGACTGTGGTCGTATTTATGAAATGTTATGCATTGAGGGGGTAAGAAATTAACCACCACAATGTCGAAATACTTCCACTTACTCCCACAATGTAGCTATGCAGTATAGGTTTTCCCGGTCATTTTCGCAACTTTTTTTTACTCATTTTAACTTACCAATAGTCAAATTCAACTCGTTTGATGAATCCGGACAAACTGAATTTTCAATTTCAAGTTGGATGTTTTCAAGTTGTCAGTTTTGCTTTTCATAAACACACTTCCTCGTTCATTTTCTAAAAACATCATGTATTCAGGTATTCATTATTCAATTTCAAACCGATAGGTCAAGAGCTTATCTGCGCTCGATTTTACAGTTTCTTTTTCATGTACGCGTAATCTGTTTATTGCTTTAGAAGTTCTATTTAAAACCCTTCTTAACAATGGTTGTCCCTAACAACCTGAAAGCTTACCCGATGCTTGCCCGACATAGCAAGAAATTAAGTATGCAAGTTGGATTCCAGGTTTTGAAATGTATTCATTATAAACAGGTTTGCGGAATAGCTTGTTTCTAGGACCCCAAGGAAGAAACATCCATAAATGTGCATACGTTTGTGAATTGGTCTATTCCAGGGGCGTAGGCTGGTTTGGGCGTAGGGAGGTGCACATCTTGCGGAGGTGGAACTAACTTGGTGTGGGGAGGTGCACATCTTAGGGACGGTGGAACTACAGTTGAGAAAATCAGGCGTTGAAAGCAGAAAAGGTGCATGGTGAAAATTTCTTTTTGCTTGCCAGGGGCGGAACTCCTTTGGCTCTGCGGGGGTGCACCCCCAGCCTACACCCTTGTATTCGCATTAATTGGAATCCTTATTGTTTGGGGCTTACTAATACCCTAATTTGTTAGCGAATCTTGAGAGTTCTTAAATTACCATTGCTTTAACAGATCAAGCTGGCCAGGAAGTACCACTAATCTGTACATTGTCTTATGTGACCTTGACAATTAAATGAGCCACGATTTCCATAAGACACTTGCACATTCTTCGAATACTATCGCGTGAAGACCCACACCCCCCTCCTGCCTTAACCCCCACACCCCCCCCCCCCCCCCCCCCCACCCCCCCCCCCCCCCCCCCCTCGCACCCAACCCCTCCCTCCCCGCACCCACAACCACCCCACCCCCCTCCCTGCCTCCCGCCCCTCCCAGCCCCCCACTTAACTAATCTTGAATCGTCAGTTGTTTTGCAGAAAGACATGAATTCTGAACATGAAAATTGAATATCAGTTTGAAGAAAAAGAATGATTTGTATTTGAATGATCTGGATAACAAATGGAATGTAAAACGTGTGAAAATGACCGGGAAAACCTATATATAACAGACTTGACTTTGAACACTAAAAAGGAATATGACGGTCCCTCCGTGGTCTCGCCTGCTTTTTACCCATATACAATAATATAATAGTCCATATCAATGCTACGTGAATAGCCTGTGTGCGGAGACAGTTAGAGGCCGTGAATAGTTCAACGACAACCACAGCTGCGCGTGATGTAGGATTGTTCAATTTACATCGACTTTTGACCCGAAACCTTCCCATATGAAATACTGTACAGATGACAAATACAGTTCATAATTATGTGCATGCCACGTACTACATGTATGATACAATGCAATTTTCTACACCTACTTCCTTGTTAGACTCATGCACTGTGTATTCCACATTCTGTCACAGATTGCCTGTACGGTCGACATCCATAACAAGACTTGTTATGTAAATCCTTCGGGTGAGAACGTCAGTGGTTCTGTGGTTTGGCACTTCGACCTTCTAAAAGGATTAAGACAATTTTGGAAATGCTACATGTGAGTTCAGTTGTTAGCTTCCGAGTGCAGAAACTCAAAGTAGTAAGCGTGAATATAGGTGAACCATTCAGCTCATTAAGATTGGTGCAGAAAGTGGTGGTATGGCTGACATGGCTGAAGGAAGAGAAACCAAACCTTCCCAGAACCTGTCCTGTCCTCTGTGCCTGGACACTTTTGAGGATGCCAAACTCCTGAGTTGCGGACATACGTTCTGTCGCAAATGCTTGGAGACTTACGATAAGGGTCATCGTGACTTAGATCACATGGTCTGTCCAATATGTCGGAAACCTACCAAGTTTTCTGACGACCGAGTCGAAGGGTTGTCTCCAAATGTTACGGTTAAAGGACTTGTCGACGAGTTACGTAATACCGCCAGTGGATCTACTGCTCTTTGTGAAAGGTGTCCAAAATGCACATCCTGTAATATGCCGAATGACGCAATCATGTATTGTAATGACTGTGATAAGTATATGTGTGAGGATTGTCACAGTGCACATGAGAAATTGGCTAATATATTTACAGGTCACCGTGTTGTGTCAATGCAAGATGTTCTGAGTGGAAAGGAGAAAATTGTGAAGCAGTTTGATAAATGCTCTATCCACAAATTAGAGAGGAGGGACTTTTTCTGCGATGATTGCAAAGTCCACATCTGTCACAAGTGCACCATCGTTACCCATCAGGGTCACAAGATCAGAAATCGTCATGATTTTGGGAAAGAGATGCAAGATAAGGTTGAAAGCCTTGTCCATAGCTGCACCAAAAAGAAAGATTACATTGAGAATGGTATCCACACCATGGAGGTGCGCAGATGTGAGGTGACGTCTGCTATTGAGAAACTGAAAGTCAAAATTTGTCAAGCTCGTGATTACAAAATTAAGCAATTAGAACAAAATGGGAACTCATTGCTTCAAGAAGTTGGAGAATTTCAAAAGTCCCTGGAAGAAAATATCAATGAATCAAAAGAAACTAAACTACAGATGTTATCTCGTATTGAAAGCTCTATGAAGTTGGTATCAAAGGAACACCTAGACAGTCTGGAAGGAGACAGCCTGGAAACACACAACTACGTCTGTAAAAATTTGGAGGAGATACTGGAGGAGGAGTTTGATGAGGAGCTAGTAGATCGAGTTATTGATGCTGCAAAGAGGTCAGAATTTGTGCCTGCTGGGGATGGTGTTATTGACTTGGGCAAGTTGGTAAGAAGTAAGGGAATCGCGAATGTGGTGATAACGAAGGAGGTGGGGTTAACAGGCTGGGCATTCGGAATGGCAGCAATGCCGCACGAATGCGCTACATGTATTGTGCTTGGTAGCAGCATAGGTGCAATTGTGTATGGTATAGATGGTAAAAAGCAGCAACATGTACAGAAGCAATCATATGAGTGCTTGCATAAAATGGCATTTTTGTCTGATGGGAAGTCAGTCATATCAGTTGGCAAAGAGAGGTTGAGGATGTACAATGCAGATGGTTCACAAACTGATATGCAGTTTTTCATTCCTCCTCTCTCTCAGTTAACCACTTACGCCTCAGTTAGCACAGACCACAATGATAACATATTGGCTGTAAATGGGTCGAGTAACATCTACATTTTCAAACCAACTGGCTCTGAACCAACAGCCGTCATTCGAACAGGAAGTACAAACCCACAGCAGATCTGTACAGCAAAGTCAGGTACAATAGTGACAAGTACGTGTATTACACCAAGTGTAGTCACTCTGTATGACAGAGATGGTCATGTAGGCAGCACCATCACCAAACCTATCGGAACCCTGTTTGTAGCTGTCGACAGTCGGGACAGATTGTACGTTGCATGGGTTAAGAAGGAGGAGGGTGTCCTGTCACTAACTCGCCACACTCTTGATGGTATACATGTCAGAAGTGCGACCGAGTTTGAGGAGCTTAAAGTAACACTTCATAGCTTGGAGTGTTACATGCAATGTTTATCACCAGACGTCATTGCTTTCGCTTGTAACAAGATCTTATACTTCATCAAGGTGCCAAACTAGGCAATAAACACAGCCTGCCAATAGCACCTTTCCAAGACATGGTACATGTATGGCAGTGTGAACCACACATTGTAGTACATCCGCACTTTCTTGTGAACAAGATTATACTGAAGAACCGCTAAAGGGCCATTCTTTGTCACGTGTGAGACCAAAAATAACTACAAATTAGCTATAAAAATCTCATGTAATTCCAAAGGCCTTGCAGGTACATTGTTTTGAAATGTAAATATATCTTATATATGTCAATAGTGATCAAGTGAAAATATTTAATGTTATGTTAATCATACCTATTTAGGGTCAGAGGTCAAATAAGTTTTGTCACGTGTGTGACTTCACACGGAAGATGATTTTTCATAACTTAGATTTAACTTGCAAACTCTGTGAATTGTCAAACTCTACAATGTTTGTAATTCTGGCAGACTTTCATTATAGTGTATAAAAAGAAAATGCAATAATTATTTTACTCGCACAATATTTAATGTAGTCTTATGTAATGACATGCGCACGGTGTGTGACTGGCGTGCACGTGGTGACATTAATGTATACAAACATAACATCATGAATGGCCCAAAAAACATTTCTGGAAAACCACTCGACTACAGCTGCAAATTAATTCACGTATCTTATATCCGCCACAAATGATAATTCGATATGCTCACCCATACTTTTTTTTCAAAATAATTTTTTTGACAATTTACTAAATTGAATCCCAAAGAAAAATCACACCCGTACAATCACATTCATAATTATGGAAATGGATCTTTCTCTTAAAAAACTACGAAAACCACTGTTATAGAATACAGTTCAATACCCAAAATGCCAATATCCATAATTAGTTGTTGGTTATCTGCAAGCTCCCTGCAGCTGTCAGGTGCAAGGTAGCACCTTGTCGAACAGCAATGGCATGCATAACATTGCATTATGCTAAAACGCTTCTAACAGGATAACCACCATGCCCTAGTCTGGCTTCCAGACATTTACATGTACATTAACCTGTCTGTTTATGATAGGAAACGACTGTCTCAGCAATTGTTGAAAAAAATAATACAAGAGTCTTGATTAAGGCAAAGTAGAGTACTCTGAAGAAAACATCAGAGATAAAGTTCTAGGAGCAAAAAGTTGCATGTCTAGAACGAGAACTACACTACCCGTAGCTCCTCAATATACCCAAACAAACAAGATGACAACAACGTCACGTGTGTGATCCAATTAATTCTCGTAATAATTAAAGAATGGCAATTATACTCATATTGGTGAAAGTAAGAAACACAACAAACACTTTGACACAAAAAAGAAATATTAATCAAGACAGTAGTTTCTGGCGGGAAAAACGATCATGTTTCCTGTCACGGTGTGACATTAAGATGATTAATGTTTGTAATTACCTCATTAAGAAAGAATAATAAAACTATCTTTAGTGTAACTAGTTATAGGACAAACATAGACCACATAATCTCGGATAAAGTATTAACTCACCTTTACCATACTATTAAAGAAAACTGCACAAATTACATATAACACATTGATAATTTAAGGCAATTAGTAACAAATGGATTTTTTTCAAAGAAAAATTTCATTCAAGTAACTTTGGATTATGCTTTGCATGAATATGCAACTGAAAATTTCAAAGAACAAACTTCATTTTTTGACAATTTGTTTCACTTTTCAAAGAATGGCCTTAAAGAAATTTAAACGAAACCTGCATCCAGGATGAAACATTGGGCAAGGACGAATCATTAGATCTTCGGATAAATCCGTCAAGGTCAAAGGTCAAAATTCAAATGCTACTTTCTGCTTATAACTCCAGTTAGGAATGCTCATTTGTAAATTATGAAGGGTGATTAGGTGCAAACACAAAAGGCAAATAATTTGGTCGAGTCAAAGGGAGCATATCTAAAGGTTAGCGGTCAAAGGTCAATGAACTTTGTCGCAAAATATCATTTTCTACCTATAACTTCAGTTAGGAATGCTCATTATTGCTATGATTTGGCAAATAGATTTAGGTACATGTATCGTCAAAGATCAACGTCAAGCGTCAAACTTAAATGAACTTTGCCATTTTCTACCTATGACATCATGCAGGAATGCCCAGTATCAAGTTTGTAGGGTGAATCGGTCTGAAAAGAAATGACATAATTTCATGATGTCAAAGGTCAAGGTTATTAAATAGGTCATGAACTTTGTTGTGTAAAGTTATATTCTGCGTGTACCTATAACTTCATTCAGAAAATGCTATTTAACTATAGATTTGGTGTTCGATTGATCCAAGGTCATAGTTTATGAAAAAAAAACTGCTTTTGTAAGAACCCCAAGTATAAACGAGGATTTTCATTATGTCTATTATGAGCTATTTTAGCATGCCAGATAGTGGGCGGAGCAAGGGCGTAGGCTGGTTTGGGCATGGGGCGGTGCATATCTCGGAGGTGGAACAGGAGGCACATCAGGGCAGGAGGTGGAACAAAGTGAAAAATCCCAGGCGTTGAAAGCAAAAGAAAGTGTGCAAATTTCTTTTTGCGTTAGGTGAACCTAGCCGCGGACGGGGGTGGTGCACGTGCACCCAGGTGCACCCCCCCGCCAGCCTACCTACCTGCGAGACATACCCATCGACAACGGGAGTCAAATTGCTCAGTAATATTTGAAACAAATCAGGTATTAATGCCACAATAACTCTGTACCTATTTCTAAAAATATACCATTACGAAGATTGAGTTAAGGTCCAAAGTAAAGTCACAGTAGCTTGCAGTCGAATCGCTCGTTACCTGCACGAACAGAAAGGCTGTCGATTTGATCACTTGGGTAAGTACGTATTATAAGCACCAAAAAATTGATGAAATTTTGGAAGTTGAAAGCATCATCAAAGACCAGTCCGACCTTATTGTCGTTTAAGCGATAACTTAGGAAAGGCTATATCGATTTGAATAACTTGGGTAAAGTGCATGTAACGTCATGTAAAGCACACAACTGAACTGACGAGATCGGAGTTGAAAGGTCAAATGCAAATTCAGCGAACCCATTCTTTGCTCTTATTTGACGTAACACCATGAAACCTGTTGATGGATACAATCAACAGGTCACACGAGTTCAAGTATTTAACATGGCTTACTAGAGTGACAGGGAATGATTAATTTCAGACTGAAAGGTAATTGAAGTCACAAGGCTAACATGGCCTGATTGGCCGTACCAAGATAACTTACAAATCTGATCAAACAAATCAAAAGGAGTTGTGACCAAAAGCATATCTCGTCTCTGGTCTGTAACTAGGTACAATACAAAAAAATATACGCATACTTCTGGCCCATATACGCTGGGTGACCCACATTTTGCCCGGCGACAATTGCTCCGGACAAAATCTCAGAACGACAAAGATTAGCTAGGTCCATGCTTTCTAGTTCGGAATAGGTAGGTTAGGGTAACGGTTAGGGTTTAGGAAGGTAGTGCATGAGAATATATCGCGTAGCAAGTCGCCGAGAAAATTCAGGACCGAATGTGTGCAACAATTTAATTTGTCACAGTGTAAGTCCATCTAAATCGTGTAAATTGGATTCGGCATGGAACATGTACGATCCAGGGTGGCCCAGAAGAACAACGAGAGACGCTAATTTCTTCGACATATCGGCAAAATCAAATTTTATTCGTGTTAAGAACATCTGTCCAATACAGGATACCAAGACATTGATTTGATAAGGCGTTGAGTCTAAGGCCATTTTTTCGGAGCAGATGCAATTTCCCCGCCAATCTGCCAATTTGCAAGCGGCTGCGTCATTGAAGCCGAAATTCTGGCGCTCAGCAACCATACGACAAAAACCCAACGACAACTGAATGCCTCGCTTTCAAAGAAGACATGCAGCATAGTCCCATGCACGGGTTTGTCGGTATGGTTAGCTGAACCCAGAATATCTCGCGTCCGATGACCGCCGCTTGAAAAATGACAACTGAAGCATTGCTTCCGAAAAATGGCCTGAATAACAAACGCTTCACTCACAATTCAATGATCTTTGTACATTTATGGGAAAAAGAATGTTAACCAACGAAAAAAAATAATACATTTGCGAAATGTTGAAGATATAAACGCGATCATACTCGTAGGCATTCTTCGCGACCCCTGTATATAGTACTGGAAATTACAAATATGATTTAACATGAACGTTACATGTGTAATTCATTTTAGATAACGTAGTTTCATTTAACAGTGAATGTGTTCTATCATGAGAAGTACCCTAAAATTAAACTTAAACTTTATACAAATAATGTGCGATATTTCACGAAAACTAACTTTTAGCCCCTTACGGTGTGAGAGAGGAATTGGCTGCCATTTTACTTTATAAAGTAAGTTCAATTTTAGCTGACTCCAGAAGAACACATCACTGTACAAGAACTCATTTACTAAAATGAATACACAGTAAGTTCATGTGAACAAATATTATTGTTTATTGTATAAAAGTAAAGTTAATTAGGGTTACTTCTCATGAAGAACACATTCAACTGTACAATGAAACCTACATTATCTAAAATGAATTACACAGTAGCGTTCATGTATAATCATAATTTGTATTCCAGTACTATATACAGGGTGGCCCAGAAAGAATGCTACGAGTATGATCGCTAATATCTTCAACATTATCGGCAAAATGTCATTAATTTTTATTTCGTTGGTTAGAGCATTCTTTTTCAAATAAAATGATACCAAGATCATTGATTTTGATTAAGGCGTTTTGATTCTAGGGCCATTTTTAGGAAGCAATGCAATTTCCAAATTTGTCAATTTTTCAACAGCGGCGGTCATCGGAACTTTTATACAAATAAACAAATAAAGTAAAATGGCACAAATCTCCATCTCTCACAAAGCCGTAAGGGGCTAAAAGTTAGTTTTCGTGAAAATAATCCACATTAAACATTTAAACTGTATGAAGCGTCGAACGACACTGTTTGTAAATTCAATGTTACAAAAATTATTACACAAGTCTGACTGCCAGATTTGATGCTTGTTTTATCTTGTGAAAACCAAATACCTGCTCCAAGTTGGGCTCAGTTACAGGGTATTTTAGCAATTACACAATTAATTACAGTTCCCGAATAATTGTAGTTGTAATTGAAGAAACTTGTTATTGTTGAGTTGTCATCATTACAGATGACAGGGACTAGAAAAGCGAACTCAATCACCATTACCCATAGGTATCTAGCCTCGTGAACCGATATACATGTAGATATGTGACAACAACACCGGATTTTCACCCTTCTCTTGTCGATGAAGTGCATGGGTTCTTTCACGTGCTGAGGTGTTTCTTTGTAAACACGGAACCTACGGCTTTACGTCCTTACGTAATTGAAAGCACAGTGATATAATACTGTTATTGATAGAATTCCAACGTTACCCGCTGTTTTACCGGGGCACGTTTGTTAAGATGAGCTGGTAAAAACTACGTTTCATCAAACAGCCTATTTTCATATTTTCTTGATCAATATCAAAAATTATAGAAAGTATTAATCCCAAACTTTGAGCGATGAATCAAAGTGCCTTTCATGAAATCGATCATATCTGAATTGTGTGCAAATCAAGAAGTTCAACGCAATCTTTAAGGTCTTTCCTGGTCTTGAATTATTTAGGTCTATGTCATTACCGCTATATATTGTACTGGTAAAATTATATTTATATCTGATAACTCACAGCATAGCTGTAGTCATAAAGGTTGTTCATTTTTTATTCAACCACCCAAAGTGAAAAAAAATGTTCTATGGTTTCAAATATCTTGTTTTGGACAATACTATAACAAAGTTATCACGAATGTATTACTCAGTTACTGTTCTACGGTTTCAGATATGCCAGTATTAAAGCAGTATCATTCCGAATGTGTTCTGAAAACATACAGAAATGTTATAATTGGAAGTTAATAGAGGGCTTGCCAAATCTACGCATGGTGTTTTTGGAAGACCCTTTTCATCAATAATATAAATTTGATTTAAAGTCTCTTTCTTGCTATAGTAAAATTTAATATGTTGTAAGTATTGAAAAAAAACACAATACTAAATTTTTTGTTTTATTGTGGGAAATTTTGGTGCCCTGTTATCAACACATCAGTAAGTCAAAAGAGGATAGAGGTCCTTTAACGTTTAAAGTTTCTGTTCTGTGTTGAAAGCAGTAAAGAGAAATATCAGCAAAATACTGTAACTTGGTTTTGAATCTGTTTGTATATTCTGGTTGGATGTTTCTTGTCGTTTAATTTTATGTAACTCTCTTACGTACCTACAGTGTGTCTCAAAAAAATTGTGCAAGTGAAAACCGCCCTCTTTGGCAACTAGAAAATACTCTTGTGATATGATGCTTACATCAACGTCAAGAGCCTAGTCTTAGCTTTCAAATACCGTTAGTTTTGTTCAATTTGCTTGTCTTAATCTTGAGATATGTTAATTTAAATAAGAAAGGGCAAAATTGCAATTGTGCCACTTTTACTACAATTCCTTGTAAAAGTGACACAATTGTGATTCCACCCTTTTGTTGTTTACAAGATATCTCGAGATTAAAACAAGCAAATTGAACAGAACGAATGGCATTTTAAAGATCAGACTTTGTTCTTGACGTTGATGTAAGCATCATGTTAACAAAGTTATTTCCTAATTGCCGAAGAGGGCGCTTTTTACTTGCAGAATTTTTTGAGACATGTTGCTGCAGCATGTCTCAAAAAATTGTTCAAGTGAAAAGCGCCCTCTTTGACAGTTAGAAAATACTGATGTGACACATATTTATGTCAACATCAAGGGCAACGTCTTAGCTTTAAAATGTTGTTTGTTTTGTTCAATTTACTTGTTATGATCTCGAGATATCTTGTAAAGAACAAAACGGTGGAATCACAACTGTGTCACTTTTACGGGAAGAGGGCCTGATGCTATTGTTGACTGTAGTAACAGTGGCACATTTGTGATTTTACCTTTTCGTGTTAAACTGAGCATATCTCAGGATTAAAACAAGTAAACTGTACAGAACAGACGGCATTTGAAAGCTAAGACTATGCCCTTGATGGTGATGTAAGCATGACGTCACAAAAATGTTTTTCTCATTACCAAAGAGGGCGCTTTTTACTTGCACAATTATTTTTGAGACACACTGTACATATACTAGTCATACCAGCTATATATTACCACATTGTATACATGTATAAGCATGTAATAGACACATTAATTTGTCTAACAAGGGAAATACGAATCACACTCACACCATGTAAAATTTGAATACTCTACTTCAGCAAACTGTGACTAGAGTGACTAGACACATTGAGAGGATAATATATAAGAAGAATTCTTTAATTTAATTTTTCAGGGCAGAATTCAAATTTTTGTTTACAATGGAAATCATGATTATGGTAGTGATGTCTTTTTTGTATGTAGTGTCATCTCAACATTCCTAAGTAAACATCATTCAAAATATGAAGTTTATGCTGATGAAAGTACATTCGCAAATGGTTTACTTTTCCATTTCTTCCATTAACAAATGGTAAAATAAAATACTAAAAGCCGTAACAATAATTGATTGTAAAATTTGCTCAGTATATAGTGACAACTGAAAGTATCGTCACGTTCCGAACGCGTGCAAACGCGATCCCAGAAACGAATTTCGTTGCAATAAATGCATGGCACGCATTTGCTACGCTGGATTTGCGTTACGTCGCGTTTGAACATCGTTTCAAGGAAAGCGATTCTGTGAACACGTTTGGAACGTGACGATACTTTCGGTCGCCACTGTAGTACTGTTGGCCTTTGATTTACAATTGATATCAAAGATTGATTGTTACTCTTTATTATTAGATGGGGTCCCGTGTACAATATTCAAGTTGCAATTATTATATTCATCCTACATGTACGTTTAGATGTTACGAAAAAGTGGTGTATCGTTCAAGATAATACATTTTAATAATGCACATTCACTTCAATTCTCATGTCTTTTTGTATCTTGTCTTGTGTGTGTGTGTGTGTGTGTGTGTGTGTCTATATATGCGGTATGTATGTATGTATGTATGTATGTATGTATGTGTGTGTGTGTCTGTGCGTATGTGCGTGTGTATATGTGTATGTGTGTGTGTGTGTGGTGTGAGTGTGTGTGTGTGTATGTGTGTGTGTGTTTGGGTGTGTGTATGTGTGTGTATGTGTGTGTGTATAGGTGTGTATGTGTGTGTATGTGTGTGTCTATATACATAGCATGTATGTATGTATGTATGTATGTATGTATGTGTGTGTGTGTGTGTGTGTGTGTATGTGTGGTGGTGGTGGTGTTGGTGTGTGTGTGTGTGTGTGTGTGTATGTGTGTGTGTGGGTGTGTGTGTGTGTGTGTGTGTGTGTGTGTGTGTGTGTGTGTGTGTGTGTGTGTGTGTGTGTGTGTGTGTGTGTGTGTGTGTGTGTGTGTGTGTGTGTGTGTGTGTGTGTGTGTGTGTGTGTGTGTGTGTGTGTGTGTGTGTGTGTGTGTGTGTGTGTGTGTGTGTGTGTGTGTGTGTGTGTGTGTGTGTGTGTGTGTGTGTGTGTGTGTGTGTGTGTGTGTGTGTGTGTGTTGTGTGTGTGTGTGTGCTGGGGAGGGGAGGGGTCCGACAGGAGTTTTTTTACAATCAAATCATGTCCCTTCACAGCCAAACATTTTCATAATCGTGCCGATCTTATTCCCTGAACCATGTATTCCATCTGTAACGACTACAAGGGGATTAAAACATAAGGGATATAAATGAAAGTTTTTAAGTATCCTGTTGGCATTGTAACTATTGCTCTAATTTAGCTATTGTTGCAATGGCAACCACATATGAAATATGTTATATGGAGCTATATATGTTGGATAGAAATGTTTAAAGGTTGTGCTTTTTATTTGCATACAAAACCGTTTTTGCTCTGATTTAATCCAATGAAAGGACGGTACATGAAATAAAGTTTGCAACATTTGGGATATGATGTAATGTTTTTGAAAAAAAAGATAAGTGATTTGATTTGGGTCATTGTCCAAGTTGCATTTTGAAATGCTACAATAGATTTTAGGCATTGGATGCATATCTTTTAAAAACTTAGTTTGAATTTGATTGAGTCCCACCTAGGCAAAGATAGACTGCAAATCATCCAAATGTACTGGTGTGAGTTTTTGACCGTGTAAGCTTTGATCAGCAGGTATTCAGTTTTCATTAAATGCTGCACGAACTTTTGGGTCTGGCAGTAAGGCTACTTTAACGGCTGTGTAACATTTTAATTCAGGGAGCGACACCTGCGACGTTACGTTAGTACATTCTGTACTTTGAATTTCATCAGTGCTTATTTCGCGAAACCACACCTTTCTGCACCAAGGTGAGAGGTGAAAATGTATGTGAATCTTTGTATCATAAATAATTTTCGGGGTATGCAAATGACGGACACAAATATTAGGCATGTATAGATTCTCCCATTATTTTATGAAATGAACAAACATACACAATAATTAATATTCCTGCTGTAATTCAATTCTGAAAAAACCCTAGAGGGTACACCTTGATGTGCCAACCACTAGGAGCGATGATTTCAATCCAATTTAAGTGTTAGTTCCGATTGCCTGGTGAAGGATAGATGCACCTGCAGAGGCATCGATCCTGGGAGGGAAAGGGGGGAGCAATCGCCCCACCAATAAAAATATTGGGAAAGCAAACATATCGATCTGCCCCCGCCCCCAATAATTTTGACAACTTGATAAATTCATAATATTTAATACGAGGATATGTTTAAAAAACATTGGAAAGCACTATAAAACCATTAATCTTAGCATAAAAATAACATCAAATATACAAAAGAGTCAAAATTCTGTATCGCAATTTCGAAAAATTTGTGACTTTTTTCACTTTTGCCCCTCCCCCCATTCCGAAACACAGATCGACACCCGTGTTTACCCGTGTACCTGACAAGAAACGTTTGGTGATTTTGAAGCTACGTACCCTAATTGCTCATAATAATAGCCATCATTTCATAAAGTTGGAAAATCTACTGTAGATGACTGGAATTTCTCCGTGCATCTGAAAGAAGCACTTATGAATATTACTTGACTTGTTTAGCATTTGGTACGAGATTTCAGGCTGGGCTTTGAAAAATGCACGCTAAACTAATAAATCATCTAACGGGTTATGCCCTCCCTCGCCATCGATCCAGTCCTAAATATAGCTTGCAGAGCCATTACTGGATGGGGTAGATGATCTCTATATCTGCTATCATGAATTGCTCCCCAACAAATCAGAACAGTGGTCCTTTCTAGAAAGGAAAAGCTAAAGCAAAATACTAAACCCACTTCATCCACTCTTCCAGCAAATACCAGTGGAGAGAAGAGGCTCAACTCCAGAGGTTTCTTTCACTTCCACTCAAAATTACACATCTCACTACCAAAAATATCCATGGCCATGGGTCTAACTACCTTGAGAATGCATAATGCAAATTGTTCTTGCATCTCAAAGAATATATCTT
>JZLH01S0431258.1:2623-19158 GCA_001188425.1 Eucidaris tribuloides
AATATCCATTGCAAAGACCTGAAACTTTAAGAAATATTTTATTATTGATTAAATGGCAGCTTCCACTTTCAAAAATGTTATTTTTGAAATATTTTGAAAACAAAGCAAGGAAAATAAGATTGAATACGCCTTAATTAGTCAATTTCATTTCAGCGACAATAATTTGAGTGAATACGGACTGTACACTGTGCATCAAAACGTTAGCATGTCTGCAAAATTCAAGATTTTACTATATAAGACCAGATTGTCACACTTTGTTTTGTTTGTTCGGCGTGTGCGCCGCAAGAAACTTTTCACTTGTCAACCCATGTGTGGAACCTGAAATCCGTTTGTCTGAAGTAATGAAGGGCTCTGAAGTTTTGTGGATAAGCGCACCCTCTACTAGTGCTAAATGCTGTATAATGTAATACCGCCAGTGCGCGCGCACAGAGAAATATCCTCAAAATGCGGACTGTCTTCTTTGTGAAAGTAGCTAATACTTTCGTGGATGCTGACGAATGCAGCCAAATTGTTAAAAAGCTGTAACATTGGGAAATATCCCAGTTCTGATAAAATGACGGACAACATGGTCCCTTTTTTATTGCTCCCACTATTCAAAAAATGATTTTTAAAAGATATTCAAAGACAGCAAACTTGACTAATTTCATTCTTGCTGCGCTAATTAAGGTTTAGACAAATACGTTTGTGCTATTAGAGAGTCTTTACTTTTGTTACAATTTTGAAAATGTGTTTAAAAGAAAGTAATCCATTAAAGTTAACAAAATGCTGAAAAATTGAGTTCCGTGGTGAAAATTAAGCACATGTAATGCCTTCAGAGAAAAAAAATATGACACCCCAGAATACTTCACGGGGTTACCTTTTGAAAGGACATCTAAAAAAATTGACGATTGACGATTTGACCTTGTGGATGTTTTTGTCGGGCTTTGTTTTTCAGCTTGATCTGACCCACATTGTGCACAATGGGCGAGAGTGGCTCCGAAGTGCGCCAAAATTCATATTCACTGAGTTTTATTAAAATTTGTTCTTTAAAGATGGTCAAAGGGTAATCAGACCCGTAGAATCCAATGCAAATATTTTCGAACACATATCACGTCATTGAAATACCGATTTCTGTTTGGCTTCCAAAATCCAATAAGTCATTTCTCATCAAGTCCTAATATTGCTTAAAAACGAATACGTCTCGTATAATCCAGTCAAAGTGTTTGCAAACACCTATGACGTAATTAGAATACCGATTTCTGATACGCTGCTGAAACCAAATGATAAAATAACACATATTTCCCTACTTTAGAACATTGATAATGCGATCTTTGTTCTTAAACATCAAAAATAAAAACGATGTTAACGCTCAGACATTTGGTGCGTAACTGAATTTAAAGGAGCCCCTGCTTGACAGTTGATAGTAATGGATTTCATACGGGGATATCATACGATAATCAACGTCACGGCAGACCTGTAACCCATACGAAAGTCTGCATTTTGCTTAACACTTTGGTGCCACATTTGGAAGACCATGTGCAAATTCTACAGAATTTAGTTGGTACTTAAAGAGTTAACTTATACTGCCAATCCATTACACTGTTTTTGTTATTCATGACTTCACTTGACATACCATCTTCCAATTTTCCAGGCTGTGAGGCAATGTACAATAAACCAGTTCGTAGTTAATATTAGATGTCCCGAATGCTCCCCCATGAAACAGTGGATGTTTGAAGAGTATAGGTCTTTAGCGAGGCATTTTGTTAAATTTGCTGAAAAAACATATCTGCACCTTTCCATTTCGATGTCTATCGGGTGCATACATGAATGTTATTTCATGGCATAATTCGTCGCCCGGCTGGCAGAAGGGCGTTAGCAAATGCTCCAAGCAGAAGGCGTTAACAAAGTCCCTGCAAAGAAGGTTGTTAGGCAATCTCTAAGCAGAAGGGCCCGTTAACAGTAAATTGCTTGTAGCTGACCAACCATTGCCGTTACTTTCACACATGAAACTCAAAATATTGTAATCTTTTAGATCCTTCATCCCATATCGTAATTAAAATTGAAATTAAGCACTCGTGTCAAATTAGAGGCAGATTGTACTTGCTAACGACCTTCTGCCAGCCGGACTGTTAACGCCCTTCTGCTTAGAGCATTTGCTAACGCCCTTCTGCCAGCCGGGCGACGAATTGCACGCACGAAGACCTATCTAACATTGATCAATTCAATGGTTGCACTGCCTGTTCCCAGTTGACCTTTATCTGTACTGGTGCATATTGCAACTACGAACTGGCTTATTATGTCTCAAATCACGATTCTATTCAAAATGGCTAGAGCGTGAAAATAAGAATAAATGTGGAAATATTGAGGGCAACTTGTCGTTGATATTTTATTGTAAAGGCTTAAGCATATACTTTCAAGCCAATATACGGGGTCATGTTAGTCAAGGTAAATTATATAAACATCATGAATACCACTTGTATCACCATTTAGGTGTGGACATGGCAAATATTTTCTGACGTAAAATCTTCTTCTTGCATCTGGTTAAGGTAAACAAATAAAACGTTTTGTTTATTGATTAGTGATTGTTTATTTTTGAACTTGTGGTGTAAGTTTTTATTATGATTTATTTCAGACTGGACAGTTTTACATATTTTTCCTTTAACAGATGGACATGCGTCAGATTTCATATCTGTGGCTGCCACTGATGAGAGCTGTATGGCAGTTATGGGCCAAACTTATAGTGTTAGTCCTATCCGACATCACTTCCCAGTTTGTGCAAATTGTATTAAAAATCTTTGTATTTGTGTGTACCTCGTAATGAACAGTTTCACACATCTGCCATGGCTTAAAATTTTACAGTTGAACATCAATAATCTGTAAAGCAGTTATATCTCTTTTCACAGACTTGTACTCCCATAAATCTAACGAGAAATTTGATAACCGTTTATGAAATATAAACGAAACTTCGATAGTGCAACTCAAGAAAGCACAGGTTGGAAAGCGTGTCTGAAAAGAAAGTATGGTCAAACGAACCTAATTTTCCTAATTTGAGCACAAATTCGTAGATTTTCGGTGATTTTATACTTGTTAATAAAAAATTGAGGCAAAGTGCCAAACAATGTTTGTACTTAATTTTGTGTACCTCTGTTTGTATTTGTTTTATATTTATGATGGAAATGAAAATATAATCAATCAATCAATCAATCAATCAATCAATCAATCAATCAATCAATCAATCAATCAATCAATCAATCAGTCAATCAATTAGTCAACATTTTAAAAGTGGCAATGGAATTCACTTCAGATACTAATCTCATAACCCCAGAACGATCCAAACGATTATGACAAACATCATGGTGTATAATTATAACTCTCTTTTTAGACACGATTCGCAAAATTTTGTGTTACTGGCATGATTGTTTCCACTTTCATGCAAGGTGTATAATTGCATTTGTTTCTTCAAGTTTTCCACCTACAAAATGTAATCATTCTACTCACGTATTCTGAATGGTTTAAGGATAATGTGTATATTACTTTTGTCGTCCATAAA
The DNA here is from genome assembly GCA_001188425.1 of Eucidaris tribuloides. Lineage (NCBI taxonomy): Eukaryota > Metazoa > Echinodermata > Echinoidea > Cidaroida > Cidaridae > Eucidaris > Eucidaris tribuloides. Next base: position 6,153 of record JZLH01S0431258.1, read on the forward strand.
ATTTGTAAGGTATGCTCGATAAAAGTGATTGTAAAAAAAAATTAATACAACGTACTCGATTGAAATACTTTACAGACCTTGCCCTATCAGTAAGTAAAGGAGAACCTTGTTGTCACGAATACGTAAATATCATGACAATTATTGTATTACGTTTCGTGTTATATCAGGATTAAAAGATTAAAATTAAGACATACACAGAGTTGGTTGCTGCAAAATCACCTTTAATTGTTATAAGAGGATTTTCAATCCAAGCTCTTATAACGAGAACCTTGGGACCATGAAAATCAACTTGTTATAATTTCTCACTATATCTATATGAAAAATTAAAATTAAAAAAATTCCTTGATCAAGGGCACCGGAAGCGGGGGGGGGGGCAGAGGAGGCACTTGCCCCCCATCGATTTTTTTTTTTTGGGGGGGGAGCAAAACGTGTTTTTGCCCCCCTCCCCATGTGCCTCCTGAAAGGTAAACAATAATTAATCAATTTTTTAAAGACCAAAAAAAATGTCAATTTCATAACTGAAAATTGCGAAATTTTTGCCCCTGACGAGGCTCTTACATTTATAAGTAAATTTAGTGTATACATGGTAACCTCGCGTCCTTCGACGAGTGTGCCCCCGTGAAACATACCTATATCAAACCCTTTTATTTTTCCTTTTCTTCTAAGCTTTCTAGCGATATAAGAATATATTCATTGCTCGAACAATGCCGTCACGTTTAAGCTTGTAATGAAAAGATTTTAGACTAAAATCGTATGGCAAAGTGAAAGTGGCTCACCAATGATATGATATCTATATTGCTCGAAGAATAGTACATATTGGCTAATAAGCGCACATAACTTGTGACATACAAGTACGAAAGTTCATGAGAAATAAAAATTTACGATGATTCTGAACTCTCATTCGCGTCGTTCGCGCATATAAATGTGCATAGATAAATGTTTCGGAAAGGATATTGCATGACAAATGTAACTTCCGTTATTAGGAGTCAATAATAGCTAATACAAATTTAATTGATCAGACGTGAAAATCTGTATACATTCTGAAGCGCTCGCTCGCTCTGCTCGTACTTCGTAAAATGAATAGTTTTCTTAACTTATGATCAGAGTCCTTCGCAGTGATTTTTTACTATGTTTAATTCCCTTGAAATTTGTTTTTAAATGCTCTGTAAACGCCACTTTTGTACTCTATTTTTGCGAAAAGGCCCTACCGTGCGAGGGGGTATCCTCCTACCACACTCTCCCCCGCTCGGTCGCTTCGCTCCCTCGCCGAGGATCTCACATTGTCACATGAAATTACCCCCGTCGAGATTTGGCCCCGCCCCCAAAAAACAACAACAACTAAACTAAATGTATTCCGGCGCGCCTGTCCTTGATATGACAGGGTTGTTATTTTTTTTTAAATTTGACCACTCTATTACGAGGTTCCATTATACTTATATAATCTAATATGAATTTTGACGTTAAAGCGCATAGTCCTAAGTTATCAAAATGTTGCGACATCAAATTTAATTTTATTCGTGTGTAGACCTATCTTTATTTTTGTGTATGAGTGTTTAATGAATTAATGGGTATAGTTTGTAAAGTTCTGGTGTCCATTTATTTCCTTCGCCAACGATATTGGAAGAGGTATTGTGATCATGCGAGTTTGTCTGTCTGCCTGTTCTTGCTGTTGTTGTTGTTGTTATATTTGAAGAATATGTTCGCAAAAACTGATAAGCCCATTTGGGTCAATTTCTTTTAAGACAAGATTTTTTTTAAACAACAAAACTACTACTTTGGCATGACACCCTCATTGTGTAAAGTCCAGTTATTCAGTAGAGTTAGCTGAATACAGAATGTCCAATTTTCAGAAATCTATACATCAAGGGGAAAGTGTAAAACAGTGCACTTGTTTAATGTGATTTGCCGCAAAAGCCGATAAATCCATATTGTGCTACTGCCAATGGTGTAGTGTTTTTTTTATTTAACCCAAAATTATAAAAATAAATATATTTTTAAATAAAACTGCATTGTTTTAAGTGTGGTTAATAAAAGCGCTTTTACTGGATTTAGTGCATTTTGTTAGAGTTTAATGCACTTTTCGAATTTTTATACATTTTTTTAATCAATGTATTATTTTTGACCGAAAATGATAAAAGTTCTTCTTTCCATCCAAAAAGAAATTCAAATGTTTAAAATGGTGTAAAGAAGGTTATCAAAAACTATTTTCCATGGGTTCAGTGCATATACAGTAAACATGTCTGCCAAAGCATATCTATCAAAGTTTTTCTTAAATTTACAGAATTGAAAAAAAAACAGGCATTTTTAGCCCAAAATTGGCAAAGTAACTTAAACTTCATCCATAAAAGAAGTATATATATATTTTTTGGAATGAGCGTAAAGTTTCACAAATAATACGACTATAAAACTGTTACTACCAAAATCTTGATTTAAAATAGTTATCTTACAATGTACCTGTTATTCACACTACTGCAGGCCGCCATTTTGAGATCACATGGCACAAATACCATGCGTTCATGTGTTCACTCTGCACTTTCTGATGAGGTATAACTAAGATAATCTTAACACCTTCTTAACCATTTGGATGCTATAATGTGAAATATAGTCGAAAATCTCGGGTGTCCCTCCCCCCACCCGAGATTTTTCATTAATTAATAAAAAAAAAAAAACTAAAGACATTCAGAATTTGTTATTGCTGGGATATGACTTTTGGGCATAAAACTTTCAAATAAAAAAAAATCCTTAAAACTAAACTTGGGCTTTAAATGGACAAACAAACTCACTAGAATACAAAAGTTTGGAAAGTTATGCTGTCACTGGCAAGATATGTATGAATGAACAATTTCCTCTGCGTTGAAGTAAAAAATAGCCTAGATCTACACACAGTAAGTCTGTGGGAGAAGATGGACATAGAGAATTAGTTCAACCTGAGTACTCGTAGATTTTCACTTTTTAAAAACACTTAATAATCATTTTTAGAATATAATTTTTCAGGGCTTCCTTTTTAGACCTTATCAAAGACACTCAGGGCATGGAGGATTATGTAGGTCACATGTTTTTCAAACTGTGGTCATTTTATAGCCTGTGACATTAAGGAATGGGAATTAGCTCCGTGACACTTAGAGAGTATACGTTCTAAATAATTACTATTGTCATTGTCATCAATTTAGGTACATACATGTAACACAATGTCCACAAAGGCAGAGATGAGATCAACATCATCGGACACACGGAAATGGCTTGTCGTAATTCCTGCGGTGTTTGTCATAAACGTTTTTGAAATTGGACTCCTAAAATGTTATGGCGTGTTAATAGAAGAGATGAAACAACAACTCGATACGACTGACAGTGTTATTGGAGCAGCGATCGGGATAGCACACGGATCCGTGTTTGCTTTATGTAAGTTCCCCGCCTAATGGTAGGTTCACACTGCCGATCTGTCAACTCGATCAGGCCCGATCAGGCCAATGTTGGACCTGGTCGGTCTAGCTCGGCAAGGTAATCGGGGTCAATCTACCTTGATCGGAGTGATCGACAACGCTCTGGCTCCCTACTCGAATGTTTTTGGCATATTAAAAATACTCGAGTAGGTAACCAGAAAGATGTCGATCAAGGCAGACGGACGTCAATCATGGTAGATTGAGCCCGCTTCCAGGCCGGGCCGAAAAGGCCCAAAATTGGCTTGATTGGGCCTCATCGAGTTGGCAGATAGGCAGTGTGAACCTAGCATAAAATCATTTGTTAAATCGTAGACCGATTAAACGAAACCATTCGGTAATTTCTTAGGCCGGGGTCACACGAACTACTACGTTAAATTTTGATGTCGTAATTTGTGTGACCCGTATTGTTACAATCGGTCGTCGTGAAAAAAAATGGACGAGAATTTGACGTCAAGTTGGATTTACCGTGAAAAAAACCAAAACTCCAAATATTTTGTACATGCTTGTGGAATATGGCTTCAAATTTCATACTATCGCTTAGGTAAGTATAGGTGGTATATGTGTAGATACGAGTAACTCAATTTAGGTAAAAATGGAGTTAAATAGTTTTACGATCAAACTCTTCATAATCTGGTAACTTTAGTAGCTGTTCTTCTGGTTTGATTTCCATACGTTTGATCAAAAGGTAGGTTTACCCTGAAAATGGTCCATACCTGCCATCTTCACAATAACTTTCCAAATGCCTTCCAGATAATGGGCCATAGGCATATGCATAAAAAGCAGGAATTGCTCTTAAGAAGTTGCTTCAAGCATAAGATTAAAGGCAAGGTTCACCCTGACATCAAGTTGGATCATAATAAAAGTAAAACGATGAGAGAAACATATTAATGAAAGTTTGGCGAAAATCCACTGAAGAATAACAGAGTTATGAGGTTTCAAATTGTAAATTCTGACGTCACATGCGAGCAGCTCCCCAAATGTCATGTGATATAAATTACCATAAAAGTGCCGTTTTTTCTAGAAATTTGAAAATCATTTTACCTGTGTATATTATCAGAAACATTATTGCATACATGCTTCTATGAAAAAAAAACGCATTCAGTTATCATAAACCAGTAAAAAAATGGCAATATATGGAATTTATATCACATGACATATTGGGAGCTGCTCGCATGTGACGTCACAAATTTTAAACTTTGAAACCTCATATCTCTGTTATTCTTTGGTGGATTTTCGTCAAACTTTCATCAAGTTGTTTCTCTCATTGTTCTGCTTTTATTAAAACCAATTTGATGTCAGTGTGAACCCTGCCTTTAAGGTCAATCAATTTCTGGCATCCGTATGGAGAACCTATTACGTGGCAATTCACACTCTATCAAGAGACTGCTTGAAAGCGTATGCATAAAACAATCATTTTGCTTGTTCTTACATGCATTTCCTTGTGTGTTTTTGTTCAAGCTCTGTAATACCAGCTTGATCGTTCTTGCTTAGTCAGGACATTTGACTTTAAAACATGCTCATGCTCATAGTAGTCTAAACCAAAGCTGCACAATCAAGGAACACTTCATAGTGAAATACCAAGGAAAATACTCCCAGATAGGGGGTAAAAGATTTACCCCATTATTCGAGGCACGGGCGTCTTTCAAAATGTTTATGAGCTACACTTGTCGCTAGTGGTGAAGCTAGGAGGCTTCTTCCAATACGTATTGCATTTGAATATGCTTTCGTCGAATGTTGATGTTCGAACCGACGCGGCGCGGCGTGACGTCGCTATATTGCATGATGAAACATCTAGGAATAATTGTTCATGGCAAGGAAACGGTTTGTGCACAAGCAAAATGTTATGCATAAGATAAAAAGCAATCGCTTGAAATTCATCTTTGGCTTGAAGAAATTTTAGCAAGTGCTTATGTATATGGTCCCTTACATTCATGGGAGAACAAAAACGAGAGAGGAAGTGTTTCCTGTTTTGGGAGTTATAAACGATCCCTTCATTAATGCATACAAATGCATGCTTCTTCCCCGTGACCACGCGAAGAATGATTCCACCGACCAGTTCATGAGTGCATATCTGTGGCTGAAATTCAGTTTGCATGTAAAGATTACGTTATACCGGGCAAACCTTGGGTAAACCATCGTTTAGTAATTCTTTGTTGGTAAGAAGCAATCACTGTTGCTTGTTTATTTGTGGGCATATGGATTCAAGGAAAAGGCTGGAAAAAGCAATTGCTACTTTTTTTGCATATGGCCCAATGTTTTTATTTTGTGTAGGTTGAATCTATAGAACAAGTCTAACGTTGATGTCTGAGGTATACTGGTGCTTGAAAAACAAATAAACAGCCCTGAATAATAGAAAAAGTTGTCCTGCCACTAGCAACATAATGATTTATCGGTCACCTATTATATATCTTCACGTTCTATTGCAGTAATTCTTTTAAGGTACACTTTCAAGGGTTTCATGTTTAAACCTCGTCAGAGACACAAGAAAATCAGGAAGGAATATGTAGCTCTGACCCTTTCAATCAGGAAACATTGTTGATCGATTCCTTTAACTGTTACAATTTCAGCTATCTTCTCGGTGCAATTGTTACAATATTTCTCGGCAAGACAAGTGCTTATACTTGGCAAAACTCTCGGAACTTTGGCATATATGTCTTCGGCATTCTGCAGATCTGGAACACATTTGTGCTCACGCAGACCTTTCAGGTAAGACGGTGAAATACAGTGTGCATACAAACAAAAGGTAATACCTAAATTAACCGTTTAGTATATATATATATATATATATATATAGTTAACTTCTGAAGATTTATTCGTGTTTTTTTATAACCATTTCCCTTTTCAATGATTCCTATACTCACATCACTGATAACAACCATAACAGAATAAAGTGAGGCAACAGTGCCGAAATACACCATTTACAGGAATTAATTTGTGGGGAAAGAAGAAATAACTTTGACTTGGCGAAATGCGACCAATGAATGGACCAAAACAACAGAAGATAAAGACTAGGGACCAGGATCGGGCCTTCCACAGTGGCAGTTATTCAACTTATGCGACTTCGACATGCAGAGTTATCAGCAGAGGCGTCGATCCTGGGGGAGGGGGCGGCGATCGCCTCCCATGAATTTTTATATTTTTTTTGCAATGCAAATATATACTTTAAAAAGTGTTGGAAAGCACTATAAACCATTAAACATGGCATAAAAATACTATTAAAACACACACCAAATTGTCAATTTTGCGGCGTGCTTTGCGCGCAAAATTCTTTTATTACAACTTGGCGCGCGAAGCGCGTCGAATATTTTGCCCCCATGACGAAACACGGATCAACGCCCCTGGCTATCAGAAATTATATTCACATTGAAAATTGACAAGTTATTGCATTTTTAAGTTTAAATAATTAGTTCAATTTAGCCAGTTTATTTGAAGTGATTGCTAAAGATCATTAAATCATATTCCTTACCTCTTATGGCCCTTACACCTTCAATGTGCTCACATTGCTTATACACGGAACGTCTCACCATTGTTAGGATGTTGAGTAAATCTCCAACCTCACGATGTGCTGATACACTGTCAATCTACAGCATCTGCCTGAAGACCGTAGTCACAAACTCGATATAAATACAGATGACGCATAACTCGACATCGCACCAGTCGAATTCATGGGGGGGGGGGGAATCCCCGGTTGTAGCCTTTTGCTAGGGGGGGGAGTTGTTCGTACCGCCAGGGGCATCAATCACCATTTATTGGATGGGGGGGGGGGACGTGAAAAATTCAAGTTGCATTAGCAGAATTTCGTGTGAAAGGCGTGCCGGCATAATATATTTGTTTATGTCATGTATTCATGGTTTTCGTTGTCCAATGCCTTTTTTACGTGCGTTTTTCTATGCACAATCCCATTTCCTTGGCAGCGGGGGGGCGGGGGGGGCGGGGGGGGGTATGCAACTGGAATTTTTTTTTTCGAATTTCACCTATCTCCAACTATGTTTTAGATGCTTTAAATCATTCGCTTGATGGTCGAAGTGGCGAACGCAATGGTAATTTCTTATCATGGTTTAAGTAGGATTGACCGTTTGATCTCTGCTTGTCAGCATGACCGTAAAGATGATTTTCCCATTCCCTCTTCGCCTTTTTCATTTTCCCCCTGCATTGGTACAATCATGGCACTTCAGCCTCCATGTCCCAATATCTTCACCTCTATCATAAATTGTGTACAAAACTGTAACTCAAATTTCGTCTGGTCGACGAGATTTGTGGGGTCCCCAGAGATGCGACTTAAACAAAGTTGACTGTACTCTTGAAGTTGCTATTTTTGTATTCAGATACTCTAAGTGCCAACTCCCTTTCTGCAATCCAGCACATTATTTCACAAAAGGCGCAGGCTGGTGGGGTGTAGTTGGTGCACGTGCACTGCTATCAGGGTAGGCGTCATGGCTCAGTGGATAAGACTTCGGTTTCTCGAACTAGAGGTCCGTGGTTCGAATCCACGCCGGGCCATGGCGGTTGTGTCCTTGGGTAAGGCACTTTAACCCCATTACCCCCTGGGATAGGACGTAAACCCGGACTAATATGCAGACTTCTAAATTTTCGTTGACTTTCTTTAAAAGTGACTTTTACAATAACACGCTAATTCCAAATTCGGATGGAAATACATCTAAGGCAAACGGTCCGTTTGCTTCAAAAGTGATTACACTTCATTAATCATCATAATAAGGCCTATGTCATTCTTCTATTTTCAAGGGTTTACTTTCGGCATCTCGGGCGTTCTCGCGCTATTGGTGGTTGTCACTTGCTTTTCGGATCAAGCAAGCATGAAGATAGCAACAAGTATTGCATTAACTGGAGGCGGGATAGGAATGATGGTGTTGCCGATTATGACAGAGAGACTCTTTGTCGCCTACGGATGGAGGAGTGCTATCTTACTGATGAGTGCCTTGGGAATGAACTCGGTCGTTGCTGCTGCCTTATTAAAGGACGTCCCTATCGACAAGGAGAGGTCACATGGCAATAATTGTAACGCCATCGAACGTTCGCCAAGTCAAGGGAGCAATATTTTCCAGAAAGTAGCCAGAATATTCGACCTGTACATATTTGTTGAATATCCGCTCTTTGCGTCATCAGTAGCAGCTATATTTCTATTCGCTGTGACGTACAACGCATGGATTGTTTTCGTCATACCCAACGCCATCGCGAAGGGTATTCCTCTCGGTGATGCTGTCTATTTAGCAACAATTGGCGGCTTGGCCAATATCGCAGGACGTTTATTGGTGGGATTTCTAGCAGCTCGCAAAATAATCAGCGACGAGACGTTATTTGGCTTACTAAATATGATTTCCGCAATAGCTTTCTACCTTAACTACGTGTCTTATCATTTTTGGACTCTTGGCATTCTATCAGCTATGAATGGATTCACTATTGGTGCGGGAGCAGTGATGGTGCCCTTATTGGCGGCAGTGGGCGTCCCTGAAACGCGTCGATCGTCCGCTGTGGCATTAGGTTTCTTGGCATTTGGTGTTGCGGAACCGACAGGTGGCGCAATAGCGGGTATGTATATAGGGTCTCTTTACATACGGAACTACCTTCCTCCGGCCACCACACCCCCGGGGGCACTGCCATTACAAGGTGTACACCATGCGCGTGTGAAAAAAAACGCGTAAAAAGGGTTGTTTTTCACGGTCAGACGATGTACGCGCGTACAGTACGTTAAAGGGTATAAAAATCGCCAAAATCGGAAAAAAGTGTATACTTTTAATAAAGGTCGTACTTGGAAAGGATACTTCTTCCAATACGGATCTACTCCTTCCCTAGTCCCTTCAGCATCGAGGCGAGAGATAAGGCCACCACTCCCTTCCTCCCGCCCTCTCTACCAAGCACGTAGATCTCCCGTTTTTTTTTCTTGGTTGTTGCATCAATTTAAACATTGTTTGTTGGCAAGAGGCTTTGTGTGTGGTAGATGTGGAGAGCTGGAGGAATGGTGGAACAGGTGGAACGAAAGCAATATTTGGATGGGTGAAGTTTAGAGAATGTGGAGGGTGATATATGGGGAAAATATTTCCCTTGAAGATGAAGGGAATGTTTAATAGAGGTTGCGCGAGATCGGCGATATTGTATTGATCAGTATATGGGAGTGAGACTTGGTGTTTTGGTGAAAATGAGATGGGGATTCTGAGATTCTGAGAAGGACTGAGAGAGTGATGTGTGGTGTGAAGCAGAATGATAGGAAAAAAAAACTGAAGATTTGATACAGGTGTTGGGTTTGGAAGAAGCGGTGGATTAGATGGCAAAGGCGAATGTTGAGAAGAGTGTTTGAGTTTTGGGTAGATGCTTAAAGGGAAGGGGCGACTACAGATGACATGGAAGTAGGAAGTAGTGGAGGAGAGTAGGTGGTTGGGTTGAAGGAGGAGGAGGATGCACCGAAAAGGGGAAGGTGGGAGAGGAGGTAAGGAAAACTGCTGTGAAAATGAGGTGAATCCGGCCACCCCTGTAACCGGGGAAAACGGATCTAAAATATTGGATTACACCTCCTTCTCCTGCTTCTACTCGGCGTCAAATCTAAACCAAAAATTCATAGTAATTCGTTTAAAAATAAATTATCGTTGTTGTTCTCATTTAGAATTTACTACGCAATTATTGAAATAATTAGAAAATATAGTTAGCTAAATCAGAAATGCTGCATAATAGTTATGTGACATTACTGTTTGAAGAGGGGGCGTAGTTCTTAACTAACCATGAAATTATGAAAATAATTAATGAAATTATTAAATCAGTTATATATCGTGTTTTTTTTTTACATATAACAAAAACATAATAAATATGAAAATTTATACATTCAGAACTCAATACCGAACAGCTTATTCGGTATGAAGCTTGTCATGAAATGACCATTATATTAAACCCTTCCATATTTGTCTTTTATTGATTACAGGTAAATTATATGACGTCACACAGTCGTTCGATCTGCCTTTTATCGTGGCGGGTGCCATCAATACAGCGGCATTTATTATACTCTTAATACCTGTCATCTATCGCAAATTTGGTGAATCAGATGAGAGCACCAAACACAAATCCAGCGTTAATATTCCATCCGTCACCCCCAAGACAACGAAACACTTCATACAAAAGCGACCGAAATAGAAGTGCATGACCTTAGCAGGACATTCAGTTTGACTAAAGAGGTATTAGAGGGGGAGTTACAACAAATCAATTTCATTTGAACGATGTTCGAAGCCGCCACTCGGAAATATGTTGCGTATACGCTTAACTAGATCTGCCTTGCAGGTGGCCAGACAATAGCATTCTGCTTGAATGTGTAATTATTAGTCACGTTTAATAGTAGAAATGTTTTGTAATGATAACTAGTTTTCGCTGTACCCAATTGCAAAAGATTGTGTGTGCACATCTTCAGACTCGAGGGACATGCGAAAAGAAAAACGACAAAAATCAATGAAATATAGGTGAAAATTACTCAACTGGGCACGCCTGGGCACTCCTTTGACATAGTTTAAGGAGCACTATATTAGAAGATCAGTATATCTGAAATTTACAGTCCCGGAATTGATCGGAAAAGTGTCAAAATCGGCATAAAAGAAGGCTATATGGTTTCCAATATTTTTGACAAAATACAAATTTGATTTATAAGCTTGTTGACATATTTTTTTTACACCATTTGTTTTCACTTGTCAACATTATTCAAAGGTCAATAAATCACCTCGCTTTACCAAGCAACAAGTGAAATTTTCGCAAAATATTTTCGCGTATTCATACTTATCTTCAGCTCTTCCTATGAAGTTGGCAGCTTGGAACATCGATCATCAAAGACACCAAAGCACCTGAAGAATTCTTTTTGACGTCTTTTAGACTCCATTTCTAATACCTCTTTGGTCTGACTTTCATGAAATAAATTCTACGCTGGTGTATATGATTACCAATGTTAGCATTTTCTCTAAACCATGTTCCTCTCAACCTGCACTACCCTGCACTTCCCATACCCCCATTGTCCTTTGTACGCTTGGTCCTTCTTAGATTCTTAACCATTTATAAATAAATACGAACTTAGATGAAATAGACGCCATAAGTAGTCAGAATGAATTCAATAATTGCAAGTAATATACTTCTCAGGAATTTGTATCTACATTTAAATCAATCAATAGTAACAAGTGTAATAATAACACTTCAAATATTAACTCGTTAGCGCTATTACATATCAAATTCAAGAAGTATTGACAAAAATGTTGACTCTGTCGAAAAATTTTCGAGCTCTTTGAATAGTTTTTCATTTTCGGTAATTGGTATTTCTGAAACGTGGCAAAATTCGAATTCTCCAGACATATATAATATACCAAATTATCATATGATACATGTTGACAGGAAAAGGGGAAGAGGAGGAGTGGCAATGTACATAAATTCAAAATTCAAATATATCAAAAGAAAAGATATTAATGTTAATGGTATAGAAAATATGTTCACAGAAATTGATTATTAAACTTGGAAAAAATATCATAGTAGGAACAGTATACAGACCCCCAGGAAAAAACCCTGTAATTTTTCTTGAAAATTTAGATAAGGAATTAGACAAAATGTCAAGAGAAAATAAGCTCCTTTACATAATGGGTGAGTTTAATATTGATTTGTCAACTCTCTACAAAGCACCTCATCTCATACTTCTGGTTTACGTAGGAATCATAACATTGATGATAATAGTAATACATTTTTAAATATACCATCTTCAATTTTTTTTTACCGTTGTATCAAAGTACCAAGTAGAATAACCACGATGTCTGCAACTTTAATTTCTAATATATTAATTAATTAATTTAAAAATGATAGTAATAGTGGTGTATTTACTTATGATGTTACTGATCATTTACCAATATTTTTTTTTATTTCTCCACAAATGAAAGTTAATGGTATTAAAAAAAATAGTACCAAAACATATAGAAAAGAAAATTCCAATACCATTTCAGTTTTAAATGAAAATTTAGCCAATGAAAAATGGCACGATATTTTGGAGGAAACTGATGTTAATAAAGCTTTTAAATATTTTATTAATAAACTAACTTAATATTATGAAAAACATATACTACTAGTCCAAACCAAGCAACACAAAAATAAGATTAGAAATCCATGGATCACTCGAGGAATTTTACGTTCAATTAAAAAACGCAATAAACTTTATAAATCTTATATTTCTAAACCATCTGAGCAAAATTTTAGTAAGTATAAAATATATCGCAATACTCTAAATAGCATAATCTGAACATCAAAAAACAATATTTTTCTAAGGAATTAGAACACGCAGAAGGAAATTTAAATATTACATGGAATACTATAAGCAAAATAATTAATAAAGATAAACCATGTAATAATTTAGATAATATTATAATTGACAAAGAAATTACTAACCCGCCCAAAATTGCACTAAAGTTTTTTTTCTTTCACAAACATTGGTCCAGAACTAGCTTCCGAAATAAGTTGCGATAATAAGCATTTTACAGAGTATCTTTTTGAACGCAACCAAAATACAATGTCTTTTATTTCAACTGACCAACATGAATTACTGAGAA
>JZLH01S0431258.1:48573-59061 GCA_001188425.1 Eucidaris tribuloides
TCGCAGTGCTACCACTCTCTCGCGTGTTGCTGTTGCCGTTGGACCAGGCAAAGTCCACGGAACGTCTCTACCGATTTTTATTTCAAACGGTACAAGGAACTCGAAAAAAATGCAACCTTCTTATACACAGTGCTAAATCAGGGAAAGGGACAGAATATCATATGTATAGGCTTTTATAGTCTACAACAAAAGAATTTATTACGTAATCCAAATTTCTCATGTTATAATGTCACCTGTGTAATGGGGAAACATTATGTAATCACTCAATTACCATTTTGTCTACGCGTAGCCTTTCAAATACCAACAAAAACTGTCGATTTTTATTCAAAAATATTTTATTCCACCTTTATGACCAACAGTGTATTTATATGGTACTTGTGTGGTATTTGTATGGTATTTCTGTTGTGGTATTTGTGGTATGTATATGGTATATGTATGGTATATTTATATGGTACTTGTATGGTACTTGTACCATAATGGTGTTTCTGTTGTGGTATTTGCAGTATATGTATGGTATAGTTATATGGTACTTGCATGGTATAATTTTATGGTATCATACATATATTAGTATATGGTATATTTATGGTATACCATAGCAATTTTTTTGTAAGGGTATGCTTTAGTTTAATTCCAAGACTCGTTTCGTTCATGTTTCTTTCATAAACCAACAAATTTACTTCTGAAGTAGATGAAGAGGTGAATCATCTCTAACCATCACCCAGTTAGACGAGGAACACAGAACATTATAAGAGGAATTTAGTTATACCATGTATCATTAGAAATTTGTTTATTTCTTGAACAGTACATCAAAATATCATTGATCCACTTTTGATTGTGTAACGAGTCGAATATCAGAGATCTTGTCAAATATAATTATATAGTGGTACCGTCGTTATGAAAAGTCTTGACTTTATCGTAAGTTTCCTTGTAAAGTACCCTCTCCATGGATGGCGTATGAAATGTTTCAGAAATCATAATACACATAACTGTGGACAGTGGATAATTATGTTTGCCAGTCACGTTGCGCTCGCTTACGGATTACTTCACATTAATTTAGAAGTGTAATATGCCAACACAAAATCCACCCCCTTAACAAAAATGCCAATCAGATGAATTTTTATGCAACATAATACATTTTAGCTCTGTCTGTTTAGTTTCGACTAGCGACTTTCAAACACATTCCTCGTTCCAGTTTGTGAACCTATAGCTTACTATGAACAATCAATGAAATCACAATGAATTGTATTTGATTGTATTATTGGCATGAAAAAATTTAAAGGCGCACATTTTGGTGATTGAACATTTTCACACGCACTACTGATTCGTATAAAAGTCCCATCTCTCTGGTATAATCATCACCTGACCATTTTTACATTGTGTCAGTTCAAAAGTTAAAAAAAGTTCAAAAGTTTATTCCACATGATTCAAATAAAAAAAATTAAAAGACAAAGTTACAATCGTATGCATGTATAGCAACGTGATTAAAAAACAAATCATACAATCCCAAGACACGAAAAACAACAACGAAGGACTCAAATTCCAAACAAACGAAAAACGAATATGATATAATATGACCAAGTGGGGGATCAATAAAAAGTCATTAATGACCTATCGTAAGGTTGATCCCGAGATTAAACTTGTAAATTTATGAAATATACAGTACATTAAAGGGCAATTCCAGGCCAACAGCAAGCCGCCTCCAACGGCAGCAGAAAGAACAGTGAGACACACAAGAGAAAGCTATTATATAAAGAATGAACAAAAATTAATCAAAGTTGTTAATATCATAAAATTTAACTATCAGTACAAATTGGCTACACCCGCGATACCCCGTGCGAACATCCCTCCATTTGCTACATACACATAGCTTCACCCACTCCATTCTCCACACAAACAAAATCTTGTCCAAACCAAATTATTAGAAACGATCCACTCAACTGTTCACTGCACGCATATTCACACAAACACTGTTTCACAAACATTCCAATGCAAGGCATTCATGCACATGCACAACATTCATAACAATGAAACTTGGAGAGACATCCAGAATTCCAAATCCAGCACATAAAGTGAATGGGGGACGACCGCAATGAACACGTACCACAATGCATCCAACCGTGTGATGATTTTAGGAACCTTCAAAATTTTCACATTTCCCTTTCTATCAGTCTGATTTTTCCCAAGCAGCTGCTCTCACCGACCCATCCCGTCAGGTTACTTTGACACATAGAATATAGTATGCCTACACTATTTTGAAAGGGTATGCATAGAAAACCACACACAACACACGCACACACACACACACACACACACACACACACACACACACACACACACACACACACACACACACACACACACACACACACACACACACACACACACGCACACGCACACAAACGTACACATATTACATACACACATACATACATACACGCAGACACCTCTTTATGAGCAATCGTTTGCTCATTACGCCACTGAGAAGGATAATCACGAGAAACTTGCAGAATTGATCGTGCTGCCCATTTTTGTAATCGTTGAACACGAGTCAACTGATTAGAGGGAATTGAAGAAAGAAGCCCATTGCAATACGAGACAGAACTAAAGAACGAACAGCATTGTGACAGGCAGACTGGTCAACAAACCTTCTGATCCTAGAAATATTCCTTATATAAAAGGTAGCTGTACTACAGATGTGAGAGATATGGTAATTGACATGCAAAAATCAAATATGACACCAAGGTTTCTTATTGTTTCTAAAGGGTTTCTGAAGTTTAACAAGTGCATTGTCGAGAGCTCAAGGAGTCTTAGGAACAAAAGAAATATATAACTGTATGTCATCAGCATAAAGATGATAATTAATACCGTGATATCGGATGATGTCACCAACAGGAAGAGTGTATATTGAGTATCCTATGAGTCCTACTATATCCCTAAGGGAGTCCGATTAAGGTGTTCTTGAGTCATAGTGATAACGAGCAAAAATCCAACACATCAGGGCTCATGGCCTTTAACCTAACTCCGAAATTTTATTAGTTCATTGGTGCCTCACACTTTATACTTGATCCAAGTAACATCGAAATCCGATAAGCCGTCGAGTCATCGTGGTAATGAGACCAAATCCGGCATGTCTTAAGCAATATATGACCTTTGACCTTTGAACTTTCTACTGAAAAAATCTCAAGTTTGCATTATAGTACATACTTGATCATACATGAAAATCCAATCAGCTATATTCTTAAGTTGCCCAAATCCGACATGTTTTAGGCAATGTGACCTTTGCGATTCGTCACCTGATGCTAGTAAATATCGCTATTAAACATTTGGAAGTAGCCTACATCTCATTTCCTGATGATATAAGTAGCATATTGTTTTGGCACATGAGTCTGCTTCTGAAACTGATGAACTGATATTTGATTCAATACACATACACGTGGTATACTATGGTAAGGATGGAGAGGATAGAGACTGAGAGGGGTGGGAAGAAGTCCTCGGGTAAGATAATCATCGGGCAAAATTCCTGGGGTAATTGTCCAGGGGGTATTGTCCAGGGGGCAATTGTCCGGGGGTAATTGTCCTGGGGTGAATGTCCGAGGGGGGGGGGTAAATGTCCTCAGGTAGTAATTGTCCAGGGGATAACTGTCTAGGGGGTAATTGTCCTTGGGGGTAATTGTCAGGGGGGGGGGCCATAAATTTCTAGGAGTAATTGTTCGGGGGTAGTTGTCCGGGGGTGATTGCCCAAGGGGTAATTGTCCTGATAGGGTTTGAAATACATGTATTGTCATTGTCATCAATTTAGGTAAATATACATAACACAATGTCCACAACGGCAAGGATGAGAGCAACGTCATCGGACACACAAAGATGGCTCGTCGTTCCTGCAGTGTTTGTCCTTACCTTTTTTGAAGTTGGACTCCTGAAGTCCTATGGCGTTTTGATCGAAGAGATGAAACACCAACTCGATACGACTGACAGTGTCATCGGAGCGGCGGTCGGGATAGCACACGGAGCTGTGTTTGTCTTGTGTAAGTTGTAACAGGGTCGTATTTTTAAAAATCATTATAGAACCAAAGACCAAATGAAAACAGTAATTTCTTACAGAAAAGGTTAGTGTATAATTCGTCGGCGGTTATCCGAAGCGTCGTATCGCGATACGACAGTGCGAAACCCATTTCAGAGAAAATCGACTTCAAAGTTGACTATAATTGCCACTTTTTGTCCCAAGCCTTACAAGATTTTCATTGCTAGAAATATGCATGGTATAGGAAAGACCAAGACAATTGCTTAACATTGATATCTTTATTTTTACATATCAGAACCAAAAATCAGAGAAAATATCGCAAAAGAGCTACATGCTTGTAATTTCGGTTTGAGCGGTTTAGATTTTCCCTGTACTAAAACGTCATAGGGAATGCAACAACGCTGACCGCATTTTCAATACGGCGCGATCAGCAAACCGTCGTATCTCTCTTTCACGTGCAAAGTCAATGCAGCGCAGATACCACATTATCTGACCGCGTATTTGCATATTAAGTGCGCGCAGTTGTTGTTTGCTGCTACAGTACACGTTTCCAATGGGATTTGCGCATTTTATCAAAAATTTGTATGGCATCGCCTTTAAAATCCTCACATATCTCAGAAAATAAAATAAATTGCTGCCTAGAAATTTAACCATAGAGAAGGACCTGTAATTCCATTTTCTGCGAAAATCTTAAAATCGATATTTTGACCAAAATCGACTGATACGACGGTTTGCATGAACGCCGACGAATTATGACAAGCTATATATTGTTGTAAATTCAAATCTTTATTAAATTTCTTTCCGCTGAGATGTCCACAAATGGTTGAGTAATTGCTTCCCACATGTATCCGGATCCATCTCAGACGAGACGTAAAATCTTGGTATTTTGATAGCAATTTCGCTGAACTACTGTTCTAATTTGATTTTCGGAAGATTGATAAAAATGTACGCCTACACTGAAAGGTGGTCATCATATCTAGTAGCTTTACACTAACTCCCCAAACGCCTTCAAACAATTTGTTAACATCTGTGGAGGTCCATTTTAAAGAAAATGTTCAACGTTGATGCACGGGGTACAGTAGTGCTTGAATGGCAAATAAACGCCCCAATTTCAGTACTTTAGAAAGTAATGTGGCCACTTAGTCTGAGAGTACAACAATTTATTTTGCTGGTCTACCCAATACGTCTGGCAGCCAGACTAGTGGCCACTATGAAGATATTTTCGGATATATATCGCAGAAACCATCTGGTGGACTCTACATAGACCGTAAGTGGGGCAATCCGGGTATGATATCCCTTGTAGAAAAGTACCATAGTTACCATGGTACTACCATGGTATTACCGTGGTAATACCATGGTACCCATGGTACCTATGGGTTTTCCAGGATACCATGGTAATACCATGGTAGTACCATGGTAGAACCATGGTACTGAAAGTGAGTACCATACTTTTTAGGATATGCATGGTACAATCAGGTTTGTACCATGGTAGTGATGGTACAAATGTACAGCGATGGTACTGGTGGCATGGTACAACTATGGTACAACTATGGTACCCACGGTAAATGCAATTTGTATGGTACAAACATGGTTCTTTCATGGTATCGATGGTACTAGGGTAATGGTAGAACTATGGTACATCCACGGTACCTATGGTACCGAATATGGAAACTTTGTATGGTACAAACATGGTTCTTCCAACCAGTCACCCACAGTTCTTCACGTTTTAGAAGCACTGAATGATCCCTTTGAAGTACACTAATTTTAAGGGCTTCATATTTAGACCATATCAGAGACCTTATGACATCAGGAAGGATTGTATTGCTCAGATTGTTTTTAACCTGATTATTGCAATTTCAGCTGTCGTCACGGTGCACTTGTTACGTTATTTCTCGGCAAGACAAGTGATCATGCTGGGAAAGACGCTCGGAACTCTGGGATATATGTCTGCAGCATTCAGCAGGTCAGGAACCCATTTTGTGTTGACTCACATATTTTCAGGTAAGAAGCGACAAAATCACGGTGACAATATACGTAGTGGCTTTCAGTGGTGGCGATCTATAAAAAAATCTTTTGTGGGCGGGGGGGGGGCGCATTGTCTGCAGACAACATCCGTTCCCCATGGACAAAAGAATACGTAACAGATCGCCGCCACTGGCTATTGAATGATATGCTATGAACGAATAATGAGCCTCATGACAAGTGCATCCTATGAACAACAAACCTCTTGCGCACCCCCGAACTTTCGTTGACCTTCTTTGAGAGTTGGCTTTGAAATATCATACTAATTTTCTATATCGCATATACCCGCTATATTCTCCAATATCGGATACATGTACTTTATATCGACACTCCTGGACTTTCTGCCGACTTGCCAACTTTCCTGGCCAGTGGCGTAGCCAAGGGGGGGGGTGCGATGGGGCGTTGGCCCCCCAAGATTTGGCCCCCCCTAAAAAAAAAACAACTTGATGTGAAGCTGCCACCTTAATTTCATTTTTTTCTTACTGTTGAAATATCTACAGCAACATACATCAGGCGCGGAATTATATAAATATATATATTTTCATAAGCGTGGTAAGAAACATGTCAAAATTATCGGCGCACTCCGCGCGCAAAATTGCGTATACAGGTTAACAATTTTTTGTGCAGATCGCGAGGCAAAATTGAATACTAGAATAATAGGCCCTAATAATAATAATAATAATAATAATAATAATAATAATAATAATAATAACAATAATAATAATGAAACATTTTTGTATGGCGCATAACACAAACTAAGGCCAAATTACATGTCTCTAAGCACTTTTTAGAACAAAGATACAAAAAGAGTGTTGTGTAAGATTAATATTTTTGCAGCGCCTTGCGTAGACCGTGTTTAAATAAGTCATATTCTTGTATTACATAAGAATTTTTGTTAAGTTGTTATTTTGGGGGATGCACTGTTTGCCTTCAAATGTTTGTAGTAGCGTGGTACAAAAACTGTGAAAATTTTCGGGCGCGCGCAAAATCGCAATAATAATAAAACAGAATATTGTGTGTGATTAGTAGTGTTTTGTAGCATTACGTTTCAAGAATTGTTCAATCTGTCTTTTTTTCTTGGGGGACAAAACGATATGTTGCAGTAGGCCTATAGTCTAACATTTTTCGTGCAGAGCGCTCCGCAAAATTGATGTAGTGCAAGTTTAATGGTTTTATAGTGTCTTGGGCTGCTTTTTCAACATAGTTTTGCATTTATGTGTGAAGAATCTTTTCAATTTGTCAGATTAGGGGGCAGCAAAACAATATGTTTGTCATCAAATATTTTCATAGGCGTGGTTAAAATGTCAAAATTTTCGCTCAAAACTGTATGAAATAACAATATCTTGGCGCGTAAAGCGCGCCCCAAAAGTACCTTAAAGTAACTTAACTTGGCTTAACTTGCCACAAACATCATGAGTGATTCTATTGTTCTGTATTGACTAGAAAAAAATATGTGACTAAAAAAAATGTGAATTTTGCACTAAATGGCGTCAAATAGTCATGATAAAGCAGAAAGGATAGTATTTTAAGCCGTAGAGCTTCCATAGTCAGGATCCCGCCCGCAAGGGACCTTTGCGCAATTACGCCTGTTATGTAGGCTACATTGAGCACAATTTTTTGTGCCCCTCGTATTTGAAAATCTTGAATCTGCCTCTGAATATACTGCCTTATCTTAATCAGTAGGACTGTTTAAGTCGAAAAAACATGCCAAAAACATGCATCAAATCGCACGATTAATTGCATCAAAATTCCAAAAGCTCTCACCGTTGACGGGGGGGGAACCCCCTCCACACCCCCCTCGCTCGCTCCGCTCGCTCGGGGTCGGTCGCTTCGCTTCCTCGCATATTCCGCCCCCATAAGATCAAATCCTGGCTACGCCACTGTTCCTGGCCGACTCAAAATGAAAACGGTGACATTCATTTATACAGCCAATCTGTTTCTATAGTTGTATTGCCTGTTTTCTTTCTTTTCGTGTGGAACAAGCTCCGCCTGCTTATGAGAATGGCTCCATTCCAACAAACGTGAATGCAACTCTGACTTTATCTTAAGTGTAAACAATGTAATTGCAAATTCATATGACGGATTTTATATTTGTATTTATGATAACATGCAAAAATGAGTTCTCGCCCGAGAAACCCGAGTGTGTCCCCAAAATCCTTTTGTAGATAACAATATGCAATATGGAGAATTTTAGATTCGGATGCAAATATGAGAGTTTGCTTCGAAGATTATTGTATTTAATACATGTAATCACAATTATAGGCCTGTGTCATTCTTATTTCCATTTTAAAGGGTTCGGTTTCGGAATCTCAGGCATTATCGAAGTGTTGGTAGTATTCAACTCCTTTTCGGATCAAAAAAGGGTGAAGATAGCGATGAGTGTTGTATTAAGTGGAGGCGGGATAGGAATGATGGTGTTGCCAATTGTTACAGAGAGACTCATGGTCACATACGGATGGAGGAATGCCATGTTACTGATAGGTGCATTGGGAATGAATGCAGTTGTTGCTGCCGCCCTCTTAAAGGATGCCCAAATCGACATGAAGAGGTCAGGTGACATTAATCGTAATGTTATTGAACGATCGCCAAATCGAGGGTGCAATATTTTCCAGAAAGTAGCCAGAATATTCGACCTGTACCTTTTTGTTGAATATCCACTCTTTACGTCATCAATTGCAGCGATATTTCTATTCGCTCTGACGTACAACGCATGGATTGTTTTCGTCGTACCGAACGCCGTCGCAAAGGATTTTCCTCTAAGTGAAGCTGTCTATTTAGCAACAATTGGCGGCCTGGCCAATATTGCAGGACGTTTATTGGTAGGATTTATAGCAGCTCGCAAAATAATCAGCGACGAGACGTTATTTGGCTTACTAAATATGATTGCCGCAATAGCTTTCTACACTAACTACGTGTCTTATCACTTTTGGACCCTTGGCATTCTATCAGCTGTGAATGGATTCACTATTGGTGCGGGATCAGTGATGGTGCCTTTACTGCCGGCAGTGGACGTTTCTGAAGCGCGTCGGTCGTCCGCTGTGGCCTTAGCTTTCATGGCATTTGGTGTTGCAGAGCCAACCGGGGGCGCAATAATGGGTATGTAAGAAGAGTCCGTTTAAATACATTACGGTCCCCCAACCCCACCCCATCCACCGCAAACACAAACCCCGCTATATAGCGACGCCCCTGAGTCATGTGTGTGATGCCAATCCGGCTGCATTTGGAAGTCACCCGCTACAGAGCTCATCCTTCCCTAGTCCCATCAACGTAGTGTCGGGAGACTTTAATCATGTCACCCTTCCTCCCGAGATAATTTTGGGGTGTAGAAAAAAAAAATACATGTATCGGATTTTGATGGAAAGCAGTTTAATGGTTTTTATGCCAGGGAAAGGAACGAAAGCTGCTGTGTTAATTCTGAGAAGACTGCAAGAGGAAAACCGAACTAAGGGGAAGAAGTTGTACATATGTTTTGTTGACATGGTGAAGGCTTTTGATAGAGATCCGAGGAAAGAAATATTTTGGGCTATATGAAAGAGAGGTATACCGAAGGCAATGGCTAGAACGTTGATGAGTTTGTATGAAGGAGCAAAGACAAGAGTAAGACTTGGGTCTGAGTTGTCTGAGGTGAAAGTGGGTGTACATCAAGTTTCTGTATTGTTTCCGCTGATTTTTGCGATTGTGATTGATGTGGTTACTGAGCGTGCAAGAGGTTTGATGAATGGTTCTGATGCTCGAGACAATGGGGGGGGGGCTGAAGGAACAGTTTTGGAAAAGGAAGGTGGCTTTTACGAGCAAGGGTTTAAAAATAAATTTTGGATAGACAAAAATTATGGTGAGTGGAGCAGAGGGAGAAGTTTCAATCAGTAAGGTAGTAGACTCATGCCAGAGTTGTGGAGAGAGGGTAAAGGGAACATTCAGTGTTGTCTGAGAAATGTGGGGAATGGATTCATTGGAGATGCACAAAGATGGAAAGGGTGGCCCCGAGGTAGGCAAGAGGCTTTGCATGTAGATGATGTAAGAAGAGAGCTGGGCGGATGGTGGAACAGGTGGAAAAGTCGTGACGAGGTGGAAACGGTGAAAGAGTTTTCGACTTGGAGTACAGGGTGAGTGTGAGTGGAGGGTGTACGGCCGCAGTGACAGCGAGGGAAAGATTTGGATTAGTAAAGTTTAGGGAATGTGGAGAGTTGTTATATAGGAAATGGTTCACTTTGAAGATGAAAGGAATGGTTTATAAAAGTTGCGTGAGATCGGCGAAATTGTATGGGAATAAGACTTGGTGTTTGAGTAAACATGAAATGGGAATTCTGAGGACTGAGAGAGTATTGACGAGCGATGTCAGGTGTGAAGCTGATGGAAAGGAAGACTACTGAGGATTTGACGCATATATTGGGTTTAAAAGAAGAGGTGGATCAGATGGAAACGACGAACAGTGTACGTTGGTATGG
>JZLH01S0431336.1:0-14632 GCA_001188425.1 Eucidaris tribuloides
CGGTGCCAAAATGCAACGGGATACTCACGGTTCCACCCCTTTGGTTTATGCAGTCGATAATTATAGGATGTCGATCGTTGAATACTTTTCAACATTAGACTGCATACCAAAAATTGATAGGATACATGCTCTTGAACTTCTGGCAGCAAACCATTTTTTGAAGTGGGAGTTTGAGAGTCATAGGGATTTTGATGTGAATTACCGTTTGATGAGCAGGGCCCTAGAACTTCGCTACGAGGATCCGAAAGATGTGCATCCCAAGGAAACCTTTGTGTCTTCACCTGGATTGCATGACTATACTGAAAGTAAAACGATGGATGATTTAGAGAAGATACGAGGTGATCGTTTTGCTCGAATGGCTGAGGCGTTTTTAATTAGGGAGAGGCTCTTATCGAAAGATTTGGTCTTTGAAAATGGGTTCGCCATTATAGTGACACGAGAATTGGCCTGTACAGGACAATGGGGAGAGGCGATGAACGCCATTACTTACCTTATTGATCTACAAATGATATCAAGTCACCCAGATTGTGGTATGATATTAAAACTTATCAATATTCTATTTAGCGGAATATTTGATAACGAACATGTAGCTAGACCAGATTGTTACGTAAGTTTTGATGACGTCTATCACTTTCTAGAGATATTCATGGATGTCATGGTAAAGGGCACACAACGTTCTTCAGTATTCGAAAATGACTTGATTGTTGAAAACTTTGTTCGGACAATAATCCCAATAATTTACTTTTTTAGACGGCAGAACGTGTTGGAGGCAGTTTTCTCGATCTTGGAGAAAGTGATCATCACATGGACTCGTACACACGAAGATATCCGTAAGCTCGATTCGTCTGTAGCTCCAATATCTGCTTACGAAATAACACCGAATTCTGCTCCTTCTTTTTCCCTCGTGGTTTATCTGGTGTGGTGGCTACTGGAACTTGTAGATACTTATGCACAGTCCGTGTATTTCTCGTCTGACTTTATTCCTACTTTTAGACAATTGTTTTGCCATCTCATCAAGCTCGATAACACCGATGCGGTGAACGTACGATTCAAAACATCAGGAACGGAACCTGACGGAAACACGATATTACACGACTTGTGTTCTGAGATCAATTTAGAACACACGTTGGAATTCTTTCCCCGAGGAAATTCTACATTTAATGTTTATCATGCCCGTCGGCTTGTTTTCACCATCTTTGAAATGTTCATCCGACATGGCTTTATTTTGACTCGAGAGAACATGAAAGGTGAAACCATCATTGGTCTGTTGTCCGAGCCGTCCTCGACATACCAGGAGACGCGTGAGATGAAGGATGAAATCCTGAAGCGAATTGAATCTTTGCAACAATGTAATCTGCAGGAGCGCGCCGCACGGGTGATACGTAGGTATCGCCTCCCATACCAGGGTATCCTACCCAAAGCAATGCACAAAGTCATCGAAATAGAGTGCGAATACGACTGTGATGATCACAGTGTACACAGGGCTTAACTGATGTTCAGACAAACTGTGTTACTTGTAAGGCACGTTGAAGGAACATGACATGATTGTAACACTTGAAAATGCCTCGAGAACCAAATTAGTTGAAACATATACCTACTGTACACCAGCTGGAGAGGATCTCACAGCTGGAAAGATTTGTCTTAAATTTGTTTACTTGAGGAGAATCAAGCATGAACATACCAGTATTTTATTTCTCTCGTTCCCCGATAGAAATAAATCCCACGCCTGCTACAACATGTACAAGGGGTATTTTGACAGTAGATCTTTTAGAATGAGTCAAATTTTGACCACAACATTTTCACAGCAGAATCGTTGCAAACTTCATTCTGGAATATGTAGTTTCAGCCTAAGTTGAGGACTACCCCAACCATGCTCTTTACCGACTGGTATATAAAAGCCCAAGTTAAGTTTGGGGGATTTTTCCTTTATTTTAAAGCTTTATGCCCAAAGGTCATATCACACCAATAACAGATTCTGAATGTCTTTCGTTTTTTTGATTAATTAATGAAAAATCTCGGGGGGGGGGGAGCCCCCGAGATTTTCGACTATATTTTACATTATAACATCCACAGGGTTAATAAGGTGTTAAGGTTATCCGAGTTATACCTCATCAGAAAGAGCAGACTCTGGGCCAGCACCGTGAGCGTTTTGGAGGGGGTGTGTGTATCAAGTTTTCACCATTATTATTATTATTAGTAGTAGTAGTATGGTAGTAGTAGTAGTAGTATGGTAGTAGTAGTAGTAGTAGTAGTAGTAGTAGTCATAATATTATTATGATCATCATCATCATTATTATCAAAAATAAAATACATGTATATAAATGTGTATTGAAATATATTCTTGGATTTAAAAAAAAAACACGCTGCTGATATGAACGCATTGCTACGTACAGGTGTGAACTGATTAAAGCCCATATGTACATATTGTTGCAATAACAATAAAATATTTACGCGATTGTCACGTTTTTAGATATCGATTGCTATTGTTTGATTGAGATATCGAAGGCCCATCAAACGCCTCTTTCACAGCTTCTTTTGCGGTAAATCAATGATGCCTATAGTCCTGTATCCTTGTTCGCAATTTTATAATGGTCAAATCAAACATGTGCATTTATGAGGTCCAAAAATAAATAATAAAAAGAAAAGAATGAAAACAATGCGTAGAAAACATTCCAGTTGTGTTGTTTTCGAAATTTTTGTTTGCAGATTTCAAGGCAAACGGGGGAATGGTATTTAGGGCGATTAGCAACAGGTGAGGAATAGTAAACAGATGACCCAGTTTTATCGATGTGGGCGTGTTTATAATTTGATTGACATGTCGGGGAAATATAGCTGGGAAGTGGGTGTGTTCACAATTTGATTGGCATGTGGGTTAGGGGGGATATAGCTTGGAAGTGGGCGTGATCGTAATTTTATTGGCTCCTCTTTACTGTTCCCCCTGTTTCTTATCTGCATTGTCACCTCCAAATAGAACATCCTTCCGTCCTCGTTTATACCATCCATCCACATCTTTCTTGGCCGGCCTCTCATTCTCCTTTCCATCTCAACTCATCTCCATCTCTCCTCTTAATATAAAATCCGCTTTTCCTGATTTTGTTCCTTCTCCTTGTCACTTTATCTTCTTCCAGCAACCCTCCATACCTCCTCCTATCTCTTCTTGATACTCCCTAACAACTTTCGGACACAGCATCTCATTTCTGCAGTATCCACCTTCTTCGAGTGGTCTTTCTTTACTGCCTAGATCTTCCTCCATACATATCTACCAGGCGGACCTTTCAAATATATTCAAATATTCAAATTTATTCAACCATAAAATCAAATACATAAAATCAAGTACATATTACATATTACACAGTTTTACAAATTAAATCAATTATGGTTAGGTAGTCCTTCAAAGCAAAGCTTGAATTAGGGGCCTTTACGTATAAAATGACAATGACTTTAAAATAGTATTACACGAAAACTAACGACACACAACAGATACACCTACACATACACATACACATACATTTCAGATATGAACATACATGTACATTCCAATTTCATTGGTATCATTGATTAAAATTTGTTTACAGAGTCCTTTAAATCGAGATAAATTGGAACTTTTCTTTACATCTTTACTTAATCTGTTCCATTACCTAGTACCAACTATTACTGGCTGTTGCAGTACGAGTAATGGGTAAATGGAGATTTTTTTTAGATTGGCGAGTAAAATGAGAATGTTTATCGGCATTTTGCGTAAATTTGATATTTGGAACAGACGGTAGGAGGTTATTTTGGAATTTATACATAAATATTAAGTGTATGCAATCGTATTAATCCCGGAATTGGAAGCACCTGTACTTTAACAAAAAGTTGACGGGATGAGGAGAGAAAATCAGAATTGGTATAACAATACGAATAACTCGTTTTTGTAACCATTTCTTTTTGTCCAAATATGTTCTAAATGTATTACCACATATGATGTTACAATAGTTCAAATGTGGGACAATGATACTATTATACAACATGAACAACCATCGTCTTGTATATCGGGGCTATCAACCTCATTAGCATTATTTCATGTCTTGAGTAATCTCTCTCATTTTAATAGAATATTGCAAGATTGGAACACGTCCTCTGTGATGAATATTGCCAGATACTGCTATTGCCACTAAACCAGTTGTACTTTGTGTGGCTGTGTTATTGACGAGACAAAAACTGTTTTTACAGTGCAGTAATGTCACAGAATGAGAAGGCACATAACTCTGTCTATTGTTTAGCTCAATGGTTACAGATGGCGATGTCACGTGAATGATATGAATAAAGATGATGTAGAAGAAATTTTTAGGGTTGGGGCTTGCAGGGTGCTGAAAATGTTTTGGAAAATTGTTAAAATATATATGTTGCTTATTTTCATGAAATATTTAGTGATTTGGTGATTTACCAGTAGGTACCAATAGAAGGACCTTTAAAGACAGAGTTCGGGATTTGTACGCCAGAAAACGGCAAAAATAAATGAAATCAGCTCAAATCGTTCACAATGTGAAGATTATAAAACCTGTCATAGAACCTTTGGGTAGAATACGTAGTTTTGGTAAAAATCTGAACATTCAAACTTCAAAATTTACACAGTGACGTTAACGTGCACGGGCCGTTCCGTTAGTTTCAAAATTGTCCGATCAGCCGTTAGCCGAAGGTCGCGCGTAGTTTAGCCGTTTAACCAAACAGTGTGTTCCGCTGGTCATGTGAACGGACACATAACCGTGATCCACAATTTGAGCAAAATTTAAACTCGCGGAAAGAACAATATTCTGCATATCGTTATTAGTTTTTCTCATAAAACAACAAATTCATGACGTATGGATCTCAAACTTTCAATACACCCTAGTGTAAGTACTAAACTACCGTTTGGTATTAATAATGAAGGGAAGTCAATCTTCAAGAGGCATTAGAGTACGATTTGCTTGACAAGTTCATCCACATAAAAGTGAATACACGCCCCAGCCTTCCTCGTTTGCTCTGCTCCTTGAGCTATTCTAAACCCCTCAAAAAAGTTCTGAAACTCAGCTTTGAGCGTTTATATCTTTCTTGGTATTATAGTATAATTCTTGATATTGGTATCATTGAAAAGCATGTTTATGGCCCTTTAGAATGGTGCCTCATTTTGTCATGATTATGGGTTTATGGAATATGCAAGGCATTTCAATAAGGGGCCAAGTGGAAAGTAAAATGTTGCAAAATGCATTACCAGTTTAGCATTCATTTGTATGCAGAGTGGATTGTGTTTAATAATGTTATGGTTTTGAATGAAATGTGTTGTTTTATATTTTGTTTTGAATATGAAATAATATTTAAGTGGGTAATTGTGATATTATCATTGTGTTTTAGTTTCATTAGGATTCTGGCAGTTTTGCAAGGTCCCCTCCATCGATCAACACATGACACTTCACTAAAAACCATCACAACATCATTAAACACATTTCACTCTCCATACAAATGCATGCTGAACTGGTGTGCATTTTGCAACATTTCACCTTTCACTTGGCCCCTTATTTGAATGTCTTGCACATTCCATAAATCCATAATCATGGCAAATGAGGTATCATTGTAAAGGGAAATAAACATGCTTTTCAATGACACGAATATCAAGAATTATACTATAATACCAAGAGAGATATCATCGCTCAAATTTGAGTTGCAGAACTTTTTTGAGGGATTCATATACAACTAGTCACTAAAAACTGTCATCTGGAGGTTTCCTTCAAATGCAATACCACGACTGAAAATGCTGTTCGTAACATGCGCAACTCAAAATAATAATTGATCTGGTGCGCACACGAAGCGCGAACAAAATAAAAGCAAATAAAATAATATTTTCACGGCTTTGTAAGGCCAATTGATTGAATTTGTATTGCGGTCATTGATTGACAAATAAAGCGGTCCTACGCTCAAAATTCTGTCACAGGTGTCGTATAACGACTAAATTTACCGTAAATGATGTCGTGTTCAGGAAAAAAAACCAAACACACACACATTAAAAAGATCGGTAGCAATTGATAGCAGTGTGAGAACGCATGCGAATTGCGGTACACTAGTATGTTTCGGACACTCTTTGGTAGTGGTGGTGGGCGGGTGTGTGTGTGTGTGTGTGTGTGTTTGTGTGTGTGTGTGTGTGTGTGTGTGTGTGTGTGTGTGTGTGTGTGTGTGCGCGCGCGTGCGTGCGTGTGCGTGTGCGTGCGTGCGTGTGTGTGTGTGTGTGTGTGTGTGTGTGTGTGTGTGTGTGTTGGGGTGGGGGGGGTATCACACCTGAACCTATTGTCAAAATGCTAAATCTTAATTTTGAAGGGCAAGGTCATCCTGTAAGATATAAAGACAGCCAAGTAGGTTCGAAAATAAAATTCTCGAAATAAAATCTTATTTTCAGTATATAGAACTCGTGTCAACTCTTCATTTCCATGTCATTAAATTGACGCTCTAGATGTACTAAATAAACTAGGGCCCACCACTACACAAACAACATCACGACCACCACCTCCAGTCCTCTACCATGACCACTCGCCACTTCCACCAGTAACGTTCCCACACCACCACTACCACTACCAATGCCTCCACCACCACCATCACCATCATCACCACCACCACCACCACCACCACCATTATCACCAAAAATTGCACCACCAATAACATCATCATCACTATCATCATTACCACCACCACAATGTAATGTATGTACATGCACATGAATAGTAAACATGTACTTACATTACATTGGTGGTGGTGGTAATTTATAACATCATCACTAAACACCACTAACATCATCACCACTACCACCACCATTATCACCAACACTTACACCATCAATAACATCATCATCATCACCACCACCACTAACATCATCACCACCACCATTAACATCATCATCAATACCACCAGCACCACTAAAATCATCACCAGTACCACCACTTCTACCACCACAACCATGCACCACCACCACCACTAACATCGTCACCACCACCCATGACTACCTTCACCACCACTTATAACATCATCACCACTACCACCACCATCACCAATAAAACGAACACTAATACTATACATGAATATAAATAAACATATACGAACATAACATAAAGTAGTATTAAATAAGTAAACGAATAAATCAACAACAAAAAATCATAAATAAATGAATAGATAATCAAATGAAATAAATTTATGATGAAGAAATACATAATAAATAGGTAGATAAATAAAAATGAAATGGTAAATGTTAAAAGTAGTTGTTTACTTGCATGCAGTGTTGCGAGTAAAACTTAAAGCAGGACTGGATAAATAACCATTTAAGTATCATTGCAACTAAACTCCGGAGACTTTGCATTTAATATTCTATAAGCGGCACGGTTGACCTTCGTCAGTTATTCTAATTTGTTCCGCATCATTTCTCAATGAGAATGTCCAATCTGTACTACACAATGTAACTACACCGTATAATTTACGACAACACCCATATCCAGTTTATAAAGTTCAGGATATTTGGCTAAGTATACCATACATCAATGTCACTGCTCATGCGCCCGTCGGTCAAAAGACCCATTTCAATAAGACGGCTGAAAGGAAAATATCTTCCGCCATTTTACCGAAATGGAGTCCACCTTATTGTAGTTCATGACCAATGTCTACATAAATTCATTCGATTATAAGCTTGCTCGCAGGTACGAATGATCGATCTTAAATATACATATTTATCCGCTTGCGTGTAACTTGACACCCTATGAAATTATTGCGATAATTTCATTTGCGCTTCATGGTCGTTCTTTTCGTTGCAAATCGCCGTCTACGGCTATTTTTCGTCAGTGATGTAAAAGCGTTTTTAGGCATTTCTCCGGAATACATCTGTCCAAAAATTCTCTTCCCCGAAAAGGGGAACAATCGGATAATTAAACTAAATTGTAACCGATTTTTAAAGATGGATTATTGTTAAACACGTGAGCTGTTGTATATCACTGCGAAGCCAATCCGCATTGTCAGTAATTGCGAAGATTTGATGCGGGATTTGATGATGACATATTAGACGCAGATAGTGACCTCTTTACATCCAACTGGCATCAAAACACAAAAAACATACTGCCCACAACGAATTGCGTTCTCTTTTTGACATACCAAATTAGGCGAGCTCAAATAAAGACCTAGATTTTAACACGCACTGTCCGATATCAATTACACTCACAATCACATACCTGGCGGCCATGTTGTTTTGTACCCTCGTTCGCGCACAATAGTTTCGCTCTGCGACCTTCTGTTGCCGTATTCAGTGTGATGGATGGCCCACGACACACCTTGTTTTGAAGTCCTTTTCTTCGAAGTGGAAATGCCATATAAATGCCATTTCAAGGCCCAAAATTGGGCCACAGATTCTGTCCCTTGATGGACGTAAGACTGAACATATGGAAGGGCTCGAAAATGTGGTTGAAAATGGGATACAATGTGAACTTCACTTGCATCGTTGCACAAGGACACATTTCAATACGAGCTATTCACAAATATTGGGGGGGGGGGGGCAAAACAAAACTATAGGAGCCACATAAACCTCGACAGAAACAAAATGAATACGTGTTAAACATTCACATTGCATTAGGGTGAAATAGGTAACGTTATAAAATCGACTTGAAAACTTGAAGATGTAACCTTTAAAAGAATGCACTTTTTATTTCCAATAAGAGAATAATTACATATAATTCAGTCATGTCAAATTCATATCAACCCTAAAGAGACATCACGTGAAGAAATGTGTATGTTACACAGAAAGAAATAAAGAAAAGAAAAAAAATCCTGAGGTTTTCGGTAATAAAAATTTGATAGTACGGATGGGGTTCGAACCCATGCGGACATTACGTCCATTGGAACTTAAGTCCAACGCCTTAACCACTCGGCCACCGTACTGCACTTGTTAAGCACTGTCTCGACACTTGTTTTAGATGATTCAGTTGCCATCAACTGCAATCAATATGCGTTGAGAACATACTATAATAACAATTTACGTACACCAAAGATGACAAGAAAGGGTGTTGGCATTTCATATTTTCTAGAGAATACAACATAGGATATATGTCGAGAAAAATATAGAGAAAACACAATTAAAAGAGCATAGGCCTACATATAGCGTCGTGCAAGAGACTAGGATGGATTGGACATTTTCGTGTGCATGCTAAATGATATCCTCAGATTTGGAATCATGATTTTGTTTTCAAGAAATGAATGTATAGCAAATGGTTTGACATAAATCGACAATGAGTTGACGAAGAAAAAGGTAATCAAGATCAACATCACCACTAGTAAAACGGACACGATATAATCTTTTATTCTTTAAAGTTTTTGTGGATTAAAAAGCGGAATTTAATGCAATTAATGTGGTTTTGATCAGACGCCGTCAACTGATTAATTTTGATAGAGAATATGTCTTATTTTTGTACATATTCTGTCAGGAAATCAATACTCTAACTATTTATTTATCTGGATTTGTAAATAAAGCTTTTCAGCTATTGGGCCTGTGAAATTCAACAGAGGCACAGGAGGATCAAGGATCTTCGGGGAGGGTGGGGGGGGGGGCGAGGCTTAGACCGGCTTGCGTATATCTTGGTATAGCCACGATTTTGCAACTGGAGTGAGGAGTTCCTCGAATGACAGCAACATTACTCTACGCCATCAAGCCGTTGCTTACTTGTACCTGATGAAATTTGAATATGTTACAAAATCGGCCAACTATATAGATGCAAAAACTGCACCTAAAAGGTGCAAACTGGCACCTATAGACCTTCGTTTCCGTCCCGGGATCCTAGAGACGAGCTATTCCATTAACCTGTTCTTTTTAAATGAACTTCAATTGCTGGAATCCAGTTTGCATATGTTACTTGTTGCTATGTCGGACAAGCCTCGTGCAAGCTTTTGTCAAGAACAACCTTTGTTTAAAAGGTACGCATGAAATTTGAATATGTTACAAAATCAGCCTACTAGAAATTTGATGTAAATGATTTGTATATTGATGATTGATCAATAAAAACATAATAAAAAAAAAACTGCGCCTAAAAGGTGCAATCTGGCACCCGCCCACGCTGTGAGGGTATAAAGCGCATAACCGTGAAAGGTGCAAATTTGCTCGAATACCGCGGTGGAAATGGCTCTGCACCCTTTTGAGCAGAGTTGCACCTTGTGCGCACCTTTATTTCTTAATTAGTATGTGGGAAGGGGCGATTCACCCAGGGATCCGCCTTTGAAGCGGTAAATACCGGCAGACATTTATAAACGCCAATAAATCTAATTCCCATGCTGGTGTTTGTTGTATTGCCGACATATTGTCTATAGGCTTCACTTGACAAATAAGTCAACATTGCCGTGGTAACAGGTGTTTTTATACCGATTCTAATAATAAGCGCACTGATGAATTTAAAGACTCAATAACTAACATCATTAGGCTAAATCTCGACTTCATTTGCTCTTGCTGTGGGTCTTGTTTGCACGTAGTTCTCCTCTAACTGTCTAATCAATAAACATGTGCCGCGTCGTTCGAATCACGACAAACATCATTGCCGCTTTCATGTACAGAAGTTCCACATGACGGCATGATTAAAACAATAATTGATGTTTGCGGCATTGTAGTAACAAGACACTATAAACTAGTAGAATTTGTACAAAAGATGAAGAACAAAACACACAAAAATAGATAGACCAACTTCTGTTTTTATTGGTGCTATTTCGGTTGTTTGTAATTATGTACAGTAATAACAACAAACAACTTCTGCAATAATGACATATAACAAGAAAACAACTGATTTATACAATTCTAGTTTTACTCCTCCTCCTCTTCCTCCTCTTCCTAATCCTTCTCTTCTTCCTCCTCGTCTTCCCTCTTCCTCCTCCTCCTCTTCACATCCCCTTCTTTCTCCTCATCCTCTTCTTCCTCCTCTTCTTCTTTTCCTCCTCCGCCTCCTTCTTCTCCTTGTTCTTGTTCTTGTTCTTGTTCTTGTTCTTGTTCTTGTTCTTCTTCTTGTTCTTGTTCTTGTTCTTGTTCTTCTTGTACTTCTTCTTCTTGTTCTTCTTCTTGTTGTTGTTGTTCTTCTTCTTCTTCTTGTTGTTGTTGTTGTTGTTGTTGTTGTTCTTCTTCTTCTTCTTCTTGTTCTTGTTGTTGTTGTTGTTGTTGTTGTTCTTCTTCTTTTCTTCTTCTTCTTCTACTTCTTCTTCTTCTTCTTCTCTTCTCTCTTCTTCTTCTTACTTCTTCTTCTTCTTCTTCTCTTCTTCTTCTTCTTCTTCTTCTTTTTTTTTTTATTTATTTATTTAATTATTTCGCTATATATAAAACAGGGAGCCCATTCAGACAAAGCTGGTATGTCGATGGGGCAGTATGAACAACACATATAAACAAATTAGAAATATATATATATATATACAGAGTTAAGATACCACACAAAATCTTCTTCTTCTTCTTCTTCTCTTCTTCTTTTCTTCTTCTTCTTCTTCTTTCTCTTCTCCTTCTCTCCTCGACCTAGTAACTACTACTAACCATGACTACGACTACTACTATCTACTACTAACTACTACTACTACTACTACTACTACTACTATTTTTACACCTCCTACTTATTGGCTCAGAGTTGTCAAAGGTAGACTGGATATGCAAGAAGAACGACAGATTACATGGCATTTTGTGTTTCCACTATTGACGCGAAAAATGTTCGGTATATTCTCGCAATTAAATCTTGCTACTTTATTGTTTGTGGTTTATTCATCTTGCAACTGTTTGTCGTTGTGGTTTAATACTTTTTTTCAAACTTTCTTATTTTTTATTGTTGTTATATGAAACTTTACATATACATATTAATTTTTTGAAGTATGTTATGTTCGTTGAAATATTCAAATAGGCATACATGAAAACAAACTTTGATTTAGGCATGATTGATGAAATAAAAACCACTGGAGACTTCTTTACTAACTACTGCATAAACTAAATCATTACGACAGCATGTATGTATGATCCGCCAGCGCCATTTTTTTATCGAACAGACTTTCGTCCTATTACCCTTAAATCTCTAAACGTGGTCTATTTGTTTAAATCAATGCTGCTAATATTTGTCGTTTGGTAACAGCCGCCGAATCTTAATAATAAGGGTAATAAGTCCAAAATCTGTTCTCAATATTGATTGAGTTTTCAGCAGCCGGAACTTTTTGAAAGCATACATGTCATATTCGTGTTTTAATGGAGAGTATATTTAATAAAAACATCGATTCGTGGGTGTGTAAGATGGTGACAGTTTTTATTCGTAAGCCATAAATCAAACGATATGTTGGTCGATCATTGCGATAAATTGACTGGCTGTTGTAAAATCAGGGCAATAAAAATATATCCTTCCTGTTTGTTTGTTTTTGCTTTGTTGAGCCAAAGCTGCTACGCGGGAGTAAAGTGGAGTGATCAGTGTTTGTGAATTGCTTCAATAATAATGACATACTCGTCACCTTCTTTACATGTAATAGAGTTATTCATCTAATTAACAAGAAGAAAAAGTGCAAGAACAAAGAAATATGCTCAGTAATGATGCTGATTATTCAAATAATTTTTGTTGATAATCACTTAAACTATATCTTTGTATCTCGTGTGTATATATTTGTGTAGTAATGGAGAGTGTGTGTGTGTTTGTGTGTTGTGTGTGTGTTTGTGTGTGTGTGTGTGTGTTGTGTGTGTGTGTGTGTGTGTGTGTGTGTGTGTGTGTGTGTGTGTTGTGTCTGTATATCTGTATGCAGAAATAACATGCCAAATCATATCTTATGTGGCGGTGTCTGGACGCCAAATTATTGTACAGCTGCGCATTACCAGTTTATAGAATTGTTCTTACAAGTATACCACAACCAACGCTTTAATACGAATCTTTGATAAAGATCAAAAGTCGATTTGTATATTTGTTTTTTATTCATTCTTGGTGAAGTGCACCGCCTATATTTTGCCAAATGATAGAGTAATAAACACTTTTATCAACATACCATAATTTAAATCTATATTAATCCGTTTAGATGACGAGTTTGAGTCTTGTCTGTAAGTGAGCCAAACGTTTGGGAATATAATTCTTAATGATTCATATAACTTAAAATGCAGATATCAGTGCAGAAATCTGAGTGGTCAGATTAATGAATATATTAAAAATCTATCCCCGTAGATGCTGTATCAGAACCATTCATATCGTCTAACAGCGCATGTGTTTCCCTAAGATGCATTAATTGATATTTAACAACGAATTTGCGGTTGCCTTAAGCGTATCTAACCCCGTAACCTCTTTGCCAAATCGTTAAAATAGAAGAAACAAAAACTAGAAATATAAGTAGCACTTGTACCCCGCGAGGTATATATTATTGATGAATAAACTTCTGTTCTATATTGCTTGCAGAAATCCATGGCAGATAAGGGTTATTTTCCCTCATAATATTTACTTTTCAAACACTGGTGGTCAGTAGTGTAAGAATGGAATAACCCGTGAGGGATTAAAGTCTTCCAAACAGCGATACTTCTATAAACTGAATTGCCCCAGTGGCGGATTTGTAAACACTACTATGATTGGTCGAGTGCATAGAGAGCACACGCCGTCAATCGTAGAAGACGAAATATGACGAAATGGTGTAGGCTTAATAACGCTACTTGAATGCTTTCCACCATTACATCAAATAACAAGGAACTTTCATAAATGTGTTGAAAAAAATACCAAAAAGCTTGGATATCCAACAAGAAAAGTCTTCATGCGAAACGAAAAGTTCCAAAACTGGACAGATTTAAATTCGTTAGATGCAGCAACTTAAAATCTCAACCGGGTCGCGAAAGAAATGGTCCTGCATTTAATACAATATCCACCAACTTCTTCCGCTTCGAGGTGTGAAATAATTTCTTCTCCCGTCGCGAAGTTAAAGTATCAATGCTCGTTAAAAGTCACACTCCCTCGTTGTGATCTACGCAACCATTCCGTGTCCGCAAAATTCGGCAGCTATAACGACCGCCTGCCTCGCGTATCCCGTTACATAGAACGCGCATGAATTGCGCGACCTTGCAATTACCGAATGTGATAAAATCATTTATACTCGATTTGACATGAATCTACGTCTCTGGAAGACCATTATGGAAAGCAATATCAATATGATGTTTCTGGCAAGGTACATGCCATCGACGTGATCCATGTTGTATTTATGGCAATCTGGGCCGATTATTTAAAAATAATAGGCAGTGATAATGATAATGATTGTCTTTGGTGAGTTGTATCTTTGACAGCCTGTATGGGACTTCTGAGTCCCACGGAGGAGGAGTTTGTAAATCCAGATAAAGTAAGGAGAGCGTTAAAATGCCGTCCATAACACCATGGAACGACAACTGGAATTACTTTTTTTTACCCATTTAACAGGAGTACCCTATAAAGGGGAGTAAATTTCAATAAACACATGGAAATATTTTACCCATTAAACAGTAGTAGCCTCTAGCAGAAACCACTGGCAATAGCACCGTGTGGTTAAAGACAGGTAAGGGATTTGAACGTCAGAAAACGGTAAACATAATGAAATCAGTTCAAATCGTCACAATGTAAAGATATAGTATAAATAAAACACCTGTCATAGAACTTGGTAGAATATA
>JZLH01S0431336.1:19985-35321 GCA_001188425.1 Eucidaris tribuloides
TCAAAAGGTCACAATAAGCTTATAAAACCGATCGAACTCGAACCCCTGACCCCCGACAATCACCACCACGTTTGAAAAATGACCTGCTATCGGCAATCAGACTACAAAATGTATACCTTCGAATGAAGTTACAACAATTTTGAAAAATGGGGTGGTTAGTTATTGTTGACTGTCCATTTCAAAGAAAAATAGTGTTAGCAGAGAGATAAATATCCTTATGAAACTGCTA
Organism: Eucidaris tribuloides; assembly: GCA_001188425.1. NCBI lineage: Eukaryota > Metazoa > Echinodermata > Echinoidea > Cidaroida > Cidaridae > Eucidaris > Eucidaris tribuloides. Next base: position 20,215 of record JZLH01S0431336.1, read on the forward strand.
CAAGCAGTGAGCGTCAGGGGGGGGGGAACTCTCTGACCCCCACCTAGGACGGGGACCCTACTTGGAATTCTATAGGGTGGCCCCTAGAACCCTTCCAGGGCCTTTCCCCCTGTTATAGGCCCGTTTTCTTGACTTATACGCATCCCTCCTTTGAAATATCATGGCTAGGGGCCTGCAAAACGCATTTTTCTTCTTGGAATTTCAAGGTTTTCCAAACCGCTCGCTCGCTACGCTCGCTCGCGGAATTGCTACATACAAACAGATATTCCCTGTGTAAAATGAAAGTGCTAGTTAAGCCGTTAGCTTCAGGGAGTGGAACTCCGTTACTCCCACACGGGTGGCCCCTGGAACCCACCAGGGTCGTCCTGTTACCCCCCCTCCTTCGTTCATTAGGCCCCCCCGTTTTTTTTTTACTATACGCACCCCTCCTTTGAAATATGGCTAGGGGCCTGCAAAACGCATTTTTCATCTTAGAATTTCAAAGTTTTCCAAACCGCTCGCTCGCTACGATCGCTCGCGGAATTGCCTTTTCACCACTTATGACATACATACAAACATATTCGATTTTTTATTACAAAATTATGGAATTGGGGGACATTTTCAAACAAAATAGAAAAAAAACCTGATCAAGTGTATACTCCTATCCCAGCCCTATATCGGCACGGCTAGCGTTCGTAGCGCTTAAAATCCACAACATTGAAAATGCAATTTTTCGGCTGAGCGACTGGGGCCCCCCCCCCCCGAATGAGTTTGACCCATCGGTAGCGCCACTTGACCTGTTTCTAAACATCGGCATATAGGTTTTATTGTGATTACATTTTAGACCTTTCACGTAATGTGTTTCTCCATCTTTTGCTGTAATATAAAAGCAATAAATACCATATAGCATTAAATTTTGCAGTCGGGTTTTCATGGCCTATATCAATGTGCGAGCGATCGAAGCGAGCGAGAATTTTTTTTAGGACCTGTGAGACTGCATGGTGTCTAATAACATGTTATAAAAGGGACAAATGTTTCTGAAATGTCTCAGATTCAGAGACTGAAAAGACCTTCAAAGTTAAATATTAATCCTGGGCTTAGAAATAAATTCGGGGCACAAAGAGGAAAAGGAGGCATTTTAAGAACTAGTATCACTTATAAGGCGGTAGCGGCAGTTAAATTAGAACGGGTGTCTCTAAAATAGAATAAAATGCCATTGTCACAGGTGAGGCTTATCAGAGGTGGAAAAATTAACATTTTTTTTTTAATCTGAAAAGAAAACGATCGTGAATGTAAAAAGGGGCAAAATAAAAGGGATTATTTTGATGCAAATTATTCAAAAGCGCAATCGTCAAAAAGGGAAAGATTGTAGAAAGGAAATATTTTAAGGAGTTTTATGAGAGTAAAAACGATAGTGGATCCCAAATCCTGGATTACTGGGAACACCCCCCCCCGTTACCATACACACACACACAAACACACACACACAGCACATGATTTTGAATAAGGATTAAAAAAATCTTGAAAGCGTTCTTTAAATTCTGAGCAAAAAATCATGACCATATACAGGGTGGCCCAGAAAGAATGATACGAGTATGATCGCTAATTTCTTCATCATTATCGGCAAAATGTCATGAATTTTTATTTCGTTGGTTAGAAAAATTTTTTCCCAATAAAATGATACCAAGATCATTGATTTTGAGTAAGGCGTTATGATTCTAGGGCCATTTATTGGAGGCAATGCAATTTCCCAAATTTGCCAATTTTTCAACAGCGGCGGTCATCGGAACGCCGAGATATTCTGGCGTCTCAGCTTGCCATACCGGACAAACTGCGATGACAAAGGGCTGGAATGCCCTCGCTTTCATAAGGAAGACGATGCGAGCTATGTCTCCATTGTCATCGCGGTTTGTCTGGTATGGCATGCTGAGACGCTAAATATTTCGGTATTCTGATGATCACTGGAGTGTAAAAAATAGTAAATTTGGGAAACGACATTGCCTCCGAAAAAATAGCCCTCAGATCAAAACACCTCAATCAAAATAAATGATCATAGTATCATTTTGTTGAAAAAAGAATGTTCTAAACAAGGAGGTACTCTTCTACCTCCATGTTCTAACCCATGAACTAATCACTAATGACATTTTGTGAATGATTTTGAAGAAATTAACGATCGCATCTGTAGCATTCTTTTTGGGCCACGCTGTATAGACAGTCATCTTTACAAATGCTGTACAGACTCGGGTGGGCTCCAGACCTCACGTGAAAATACCTGAGTTGGTTTTCTACATTTTGATGATAATACGATGATTCATTAGGCCTACATTTTGCGATATCTGTGCACTAAATAGGGATAGGGATATAATGCTCATTTGGAGAGACGGAAAACACGTTAGTATTGAAAATGAATAACAGATATTGTAATATGTATAAAATTGGAAACATCGGGATATTCAGATAACAATATCTTAAGCATTTTAAAAGTTTAAAAATGTTATTAATGATTGAATAAACACAAAAAAGGGCCCGCTGGTAGAGCAGTCTTTGTGACTGAAGTGGCTACCCTCGGTAAATATGACCTTCTTCTTCTTCTTCTTCTTCTTCTTCTTCTTCTTCTTCTTCTTCTTCTTCTTCTTCTTCTTCTTCTTCTTACTTATTATCGTCTTCATCATCATCACGGCAACATACATCAACATCATCATAACCATATCCACCGCCGTGACCGCCGCCGCCACCACCACCACCACCACCACCGCCATCACCACCACCACCAAAACCATCATCACCATCACCCCCACAACATCAACATCAACATGACCATATACCCACCATCACATCATCACCGTACCCACCACTACCATTACCACAACCACCATCACCATCACCATAATCACCATCACTACCACCACCACCGTTATTATCACCATCATCATCATCATTACCATCATCATCATCATCATCATCATCATCATCATCATCATCATCATCATCATCATCATCATCATTATTATCATCATCATTACCATCATCATCATCATCATTTTTACCATCACCATCACCACAATAATAACGCCAACATCAACGCCATCATTTGTGTGCGCAAAATGAATCAAAATGAAACCCAAACATCCATCTGCGTTTCATTCTGCTTCAAATGGGAAATGGCAAGATTGGAAGTAGTCCTCAATATAGAACACACCACTCGCAAAATCAAGTATACTGTTTGAAGTTTCTACTGCGAAAATTTCGTAGTCATATATTTCCTCTTGTTGGATAATTATTATCAGAAAATATTGTGACAGTGAAATTTGTTGTGTAGCTTTCTGTGAGATCAATATCTATCAGGGCCGGAGATTAATTCAGTACTGGCAAATTAAAGTGATAGGCTAACATTGTGGAGCTTCAATTTAAAAAAATGTTAAATTTTGATATCTGAACTACATAGTAGTGTTCATATGGACAAATAAACACCCTAGAATAAAAAAAAAAGTTTGGAAAGTTACACTGCCAATGGGAAGTTATGCATGAATAAACAATTAAAACTCGGGGCGAGTTTAAATAGCCTAGGTGTACACACAGTAAGTCTATGGGAGAAAATGGGCAGGTGAATCCGATCAACTTACGATTTTCACTTTTTTAAAGCACTAAATAATCATTTTGAAATACAATTTTTTCACGGCGTCATTTTTAGACCTTATCAAAGACAATGGTGGCATGGGGAATCATGTAGCTCAGATTTTTTTAACTGTGGTAAATGTTAGCCAATACCTTTAAAGCTTGTTTCTCCTCAAGTATTGAAAACAAATCCTTCCAGCCTGATTATACATTCTCGCAGTGTATATATTGGCATATGTTTCAACTCATTTGGTTCCTGAGGCATTTTGACTTCGGCCGATCGTGCCACAACCCTTTAAAGAGAATACACAGTACTGGTTGATGATGGAAAATCTTTCATCAAAATTTCGCATTTCATTAGTTTCCAGGTGAGAGTAAATTACATTTGCATTATAAGGTGGGACTAGTTCACTTCATATGCAGTAAAAAGTTGAAGGATTGGCAGTTTGAATACCCGACTGAGTCAACTCAGTTGCTGCAGTATGAATGGCATAGTCCCACATATTGATTTATGTGTTAGTACTTTGTTAGCAGTGGGGATTTGTGTAGCAGATTTGTCAAAAACGAAGTGTTCTGTTGTTTTCAACTACTCTCTCAGTAGAATACCATCTGTTCACAGAAGGTTTGAAAGCAGCTGATATCAAAATGATGTTGTTCTGCAAGTAATCAACCACACATCAACTAACAATCGAACAGAGCACTTTTTCAGAGAAAGATGGCATAATCGTCATTTATTTTCTGTAAGAAAAACAGAACGTTTATTGCTCGTTAGGCGTCATCTCTTTTTAAAGCGTGCATAAAACTAACAAAGACATAATTATTTCAGAAGGATTGCATACACTACACATTACACACGAGCCGAGGTGTATACAGAATTTGGAATCAATTTTGCACAAAGCCCAATTTCACACAAGTAAAGTTAATTATTTTGACACAACTGATTATCAGTAAACTTAGTTAATGTAAATTAAGTTGCCCAGATTAGATATTTCATACAAGGAAGCCGTTTGAAGTCTGTAGAATAAGAAGTACTGAAGTCACATAATACTACTTTTGAGAAACAAAGGCTCAAAGTTGTCAAATTTGTCTACAGATCACAATTGTTTGAGTTGTACATCCAAACTTGGTGAAGTTAATCGACATAACAGAAGACGAATAAAGAACAAAAACAAACATTGTCACACTTGTCGATTTCCAGTAATCAATAATCAATATTATTGACTTGAGTACTTCTTCTTTAGAAAAATAAGGGTTTTAGGAAAACAAATGCATTTCTCGAATAAATGAATGTTAAAAACACTTAATTTTATATATTTTTGGAATGTCCTCAACAAGATGAACGATTTGATATGCAATTTGTCAAATTTGGACGTTGTTTGAAATTTGACCTCATTTGATCTTTGACCGGAAGTGTCCCCATATCTCATCAACAAAATACAAAATACATGGTAGATTATATATTTTCTTCATTCTTGTAACCAGTCGAGTAAGTTGAGATACATGTTGAAGAAAATAGACCAAGTTAAAAATTTGACCCCGGTTGACACCTCCCCCGACCCCTTTGTAGGGAAGGGTCAAATTGACCAAAATTTTGTCAAAAAAATTCCCAGCATGTAACGACTTCAAAACAATCACTAACTCAATTTCGTCAAAATGTGACTCAAGTACTTCTTATTCTACACTCTTCATTTGCACTAAAATGGCGGAGGTGTTGTCGTATACCAGTGCACAGAATACTGAACGCACATTATATCAGACTTTTTGCGCAACGTAACATTGCGTGGTACAGATGGTACACATTTAGGCCTAGACAAATTTCAGTGCCGGAACACATTTCAGAGGGTGAATTATCTTGAAAACACGGGAAAAACAACAACAAAAAGAAAAGGAGATTGGTTTTAATGAGAGACCCATATTCAGGAAGGGATCAGAGACAGTTTGAAGAAACACGGCCAACATACATTTTACATTTTTGACACTAGGGCAATAATCGTCATACAGTTGCAGAGCTGAAGATTTTTCTAGGAGTTCCATTCTCTAATCATTAAATATATCCCTCCTATTTAGTGTTTATGAACGAGAAGACTTACAAGATATTCTGCATTATGTCATTTAGTGATTGAATAAGTACACGAAACTAAACAGACGAAGGTAAAAAAGGAAGGAGACAAAAGATGACAAATATGAAGGGAAAAGAATAGGAATCAGTGGAAGAAATATCATCTACAAACAGATTGGTGAGCTGTCACATGACTCAGGTTGCCGATTGTGGATTCCCCAGCTCTGATTGAATGATATCCACAATTTGAACAAAGTAAACATCATATTTTACTTAGTATTCGCCAAAGTTCCTTCAAACTTCCACTGATAGCTGATAGCTGTGTCTCTTTTTCGGTATAATCCATTTTACTGGGTTTGGTTCCCTGTCATTACAAGAAGAAGAAAACAACTTTTAGATGGTTTTCGATCAAACTTGGCACAATTTTCTATAGACGAACATCTGACCATCGTCAGCCGCCTCTTTCTCGTTATTGTTGTTTGGTTTATTCTGCATAACGGGTCAACAACTTACAGTAACCTTTGATCGGTCGTTGAATTTAACTACTAAAATAATGCACTACGAAAGTTCATGAATCAGTCCAACATGTCCAATGCACAGTGCTATCACGCACGCTATACTTTTTGTTCGTTCGCATAAATTAGATAAATATAAATATGTTACATTTCATACTTTCAACAAGAGGATGAACTAAATTAGTTGACGCTGAAATGAGATATTGTACAATTTTACAGAACAAAAATATACATTAAGTACCATATTCAAATTGAACCGCAGTGTTTCATTCTCAATTATACGCTACCTATTATCCTTCAAAATTTTCATGAATCTGAGTTTAGATTTTATTTACTATACTTTGTATAATACGATGAAAATATTCCCTTTCATGATTATGTCTTTTCGAATTGTCAGATTGTGAAGCCCATTTATACTACAGAGACAGCGATCCTCTGGTACTTGTTAAAATATAACATCGACAAGTCTTCTTCGGAGAAATTCGGAATGAAACGGAAGTGAAGGATATAACTCGTAATTCGTCTATATTTTCATATCAAATTGTCCAGAAAATCTTGCTTCATCTCTCTCTTGACATTTCAAGTGCGAAATTATACGATGTCTATTTCATGCTCCGAGTCGCCATCTTCGGTAAACTTCGGACTTTTTCGTTCGTCGTTCGCGTACTCGTCCGGATGGGTGAGGTGATGGTGGTGGTGGTGGTGGTGGTGATGCATTGGTAACGTAGGAGTCGGACTTGTGCACGGACTGCTGGTCGGTGTATCCAAAAGTTCCTTTTCGCTATCCGACTCGCAATCCGGATTATTCAGCAACCCGCTGCAAGTCTGTCCGACGTCGCTAAGATCCGGATTGGGATTGGATTTATTCGGTAATGTGGATTCTCGTGATCCGCCGGAGGACAACAGTTCGCGCTCTTTGGAATTTCGCCATTTCATCCGTCTGTTCTGAAACCAGATCTTGACCTGCGTAATAATAATAACAAAACACAATGAGGAAGGTAACGAAAGGAATAGATGAATAACATTTAGTCTAAAAACAAACTAATCAATTTGAATAGGAACCATTTGAGTCAGGGACTTGCGAGATTTCTATTCAAAATCTGATCAAATTTTGAATAGATTTGTTTCCTAGGTTACTAGATTGTAATCATATCTGAATAGAATCTATTCAAAATTTGATCAGATTTTGAAAAGAACACTCATAAGTTCCCGATTGAAACGATTCCTATTCAAATTGATTAGCTTGTTTTAGAGTGTTGAATTCATTTGTGTAAACTGATGACATTTATACCAGGGGTATCAAAAAACGGTAATATGTTATAGAGCTTAAAATTATGCAAACTATTTCATTACAGAGAATTTATTAGTATAGTATCCCCTACAGAAGCTAAATTCTTCTTCTTTCAAATGATACCTAATGTATGCCGGCGGCAAGTTCTAGAGCAAGAACATTAGGGGGCTACTGGGGGCTTCATTCGCAGACGCAAGGTACCCAAAAATTTTCTCGTCATCCCCCGCCGAAAGTCCTCGGGGGGGGGGGGTGGGTTGGGGGTGGGTAGCCAACGAAAAAAATTTCTACTACCAAATCCGAGTGATAAATTTTTTATCGGTCATTCAGCCGCTCCAGCCCTCAGAGTCGCGGGGGGGGGGATTTCATTACGACATGCCAAAGGGGGATGTTATTACTTTTTCATTGTAAAGAATTTTCTGCGAAATTTTTGGGGGCTGAGGCGATTTTTGCCCCCAACGGCCACCCCCCCCCTATAATAACCCGCCGCTGCTTGTATCACTGACGGTGTCAGGCATTAACCGTGTACAGTTGCCCTTAAGAGAACAATAAAAAGTCACACTTTTTCCAAGTTTTGGCGTATTGCATGAATGTTAAACAATGAACCCATTCATCGCGTGTCTTTATTCTCACCCATTTATAGTAAAAAGGAAAAGGGTGTGACATTGTACATTGTGCTCTACAAGAGCAATGTACTCGTCATGCATGACAACAGTGATGCAACGTGACTATCAATAGAAAACGAAAGAGTGTGCCCCTCTTTCAAGGCAATATTATATTTATAAATCTCTATAAGAACAATATTGGCCGTATTTTAGAGCTTCTAAAACATGGATAACCTTCTTTATACCACTGTAATAAATTATTCACACAACTTTTAAACATTTTTTATTTTCGCGAAGAGGCCTTTTTTTCAGTCAAAAATGGAGTTTTTTGGGGAGGGCTTTAATTTTTTTCCAGTGAAACCAGAAGGGTCTTGAAAGCCTACGGAATTGTACAAGCGAATAACCCTTCAGATTACGAATGTGTAAAGGTAATGTAATGTCCTTCTGACCATGCCACAAGTGTAAAACGATATTTTTTGTTTTTTTTGCTTTATTATTATGATATTCTCTGACACCGGTGTTTATCCAATAGTCAAATTGATGTAGTCGTTTCGAGAAAAAAAAAAATAGGCGAACTCAATCAAGAAGGTCAGAACATCTATTTTGTTTCTTTCTTCTACTACGATCATTCAGAAAATGGGACCACACCTCCCCCCAAAAAAAATGACTAGTCATCTTAATATGCGTAATATGACCTAAATAGACAAGCCACATATGTACAAATGCCCCAAAAAGGGAAATTCTGTGGAGGTCAGTAAATAGTTAGACAGCTGGGCTAGTGTCACTTTTCCACCCGGCGTTCAACTGATTGACTTGGAGTTTGTACGCGTGCATCGTGTGTGGGTGTAGGGGGGGGGGCATAGATCTGTCCAAGTTTATTCTAACCTGCTGTGTATACCAGGCAGTACGCTTTTCTTGTTGTAGAATATATCAATAAACAACACGGGAAATTAAGTTCATAAATACAGAAACAATTAAATACGGGGAAAATCAATGTTTGCTGTAGCTGGAATTAATTGTAAAATACTTTGAAATAAAACACGTTTTTGGTAACTGCTTTCAATTTTTTTTGCAAACGGAGACTGAAAGGAAATCTTGTTTGATTTTGTATTCTTTACACAGTCGATGCTGGAAAGTACCTTCGCACTACAGATGTAATACGGCGTAAGCCGCCTTTGTCGCGCGCGCGTACCCTCTGTCATGCTAGCACGCTCTCAGCTAAAATGGGGTAGTTGGAACATTAAGGCTTAATATGCAGCTCAAAGCAAAGATATTGTAAATATAATTTGGAAAAATATCACCTTAATTTAAAGTTGTTCATGATGAACCCTTTAAACTATTGTGTGATCAAATAAAACCTAAATGTACAATTGAAAAAAAAAAGTTAATTGGCATTGTGTCGTTACCCAAATTGGACCCAACCGTGGGGTAACTGACAGTGGTGTGGTAGTGAACAGAGGTTTTTGTGCTTGCCAGCAGAATATTTTCATACTGTTCGCATTTAATAGAGCACTAGTTGGCCTTTTAACATAATTAATTTTGTCAACAAATACAAAAAATAATACAGAATTGTCGATAGGTTTTATAAGTGCAATGCAAAATTCGAGATTTTCTCCGTTTTCTCACATCAACACTAAGTCAAAAAGTGGGATTTTAGGTACAAAATCCATTATTTTTATCAAATAGTACTTTGAATTTTGTTATTTTATTCAAACCTCGGAAAATTTAACACAAGTAACCGTAAATTTTTTGATTTAAAGCCCTCTAAAAAAATAATTACAGAACATGGTGTCGAAAATCAAAATTCAGTCAAGGCAGCGTGTCCCACTTACCCAAGGGGATCCAGATTGGGGTAACTGAAACACCTGTGGAAACAATTACCGACTCAATTTACATGCTAATATTGCCATGTATTTTTCTCTGATTATTCGCTATTTACATATCCATTCTTGGCATTCATTTTGATTATTAGATACAAACACATTTCAATTTTTCTGGTGACTCCAAAGAAATAAGTTCATAAGTTTAGCGATTTATAACCTTAATTAGTATTATTTTTACAATTTGTCCTTTCTTTTATGGTTGGTATCAAAATTGACATTTACTATCAATCTCACCCTGGCGCAGGTACACCAGTTTTGGTATGAAACGAATGCAAACATATCGGCGTGGGATAAGTGGGACACTCGGTATATATTGCCAGTTTTATTCTGTCTGAGGCACAATATTTCCGTTTGTCCAGTTACCTCCACAGGTGTTGCCAGGATACCACCCATTTACCCTACATGTCCTCCAATTATGGGGGAAGTTTTTTTTAGGGAGACCATATCTATCCGAAATTTCTAAAGTCTGAGAATTATAATATATTGCAAACTCTGGTATCAGGAATGATAGTACAAACGTTTTCTCTTCAACCCTACTAACTGCAAAAACTGGGGTGTTGAATATTTAACACTGTTGGCACAATTCGAATACTGAAAAGTGTTGATTTTCAACACCCTTGGTGTTATAGAACATCATGCTTGGTGTTCGAATATATTTTTGGTGTTAAAATATACATCCGTGTGTTAAACTGTTACAAACCACGCCTGGTTCCATATTGTGCAACACAATCGGGTGATTAAATCTTAACACCGACTTTTTTGCAGTGTAGCATTACTTATTCATATTCGGTCACGGTACTTCTAATACTAATCATTTTTAATTTGCGCCAAAATCAAGTTTTTTTTGGGGGGCGGGCGAAATTCGTTTAATTGCCGCTATACCTACGTTATGAATATTTGTCAAAGCGATTCACAACAAAGCAGCTTGATCATGTACAACTGAAGCTCAAGATTGGACAAAGCAATAATTTCTGACATGATTTTAATAACTGATACGCTCAGGCAGCCCGGGGGGGGGGGGCACTTAAGTATAGATGTGTGATATCGTATGCTGCCGCGGTTGAGACCCCCATTTTCAGACCAAATTCCGTTCCAGAGATCTCAATTCAAGAAGGTCAACAGAAAATTTGGAATTTTTCCCAGTTCCAGAGACCTCCAATTTGCCTTTTCGCATTCTGATTTTCGACTCGGCCGCGCCGGAAGCGGCGCGCTGAGGGCCAGACATTGCCCAGTTTCAGCATGACCGCCAACGGCGCCGAACCACGGAGAAGGTCATATGCGGCTGTGATTCCGAGACAAGCATATATTAGAGGTTTATCTGAGCTTGCTCACACGTTCCGCTAGACCCTCCATTTTCGGTTCAAGCCAGTTCCAGAAGCCCCGATGTTCGATTTCGGTGCGGCCACATAGGTACCACTTTGTACAGTCAGTCCCCCCCCCCCCCCCGGGCTCAGCAGTCCAACTAATCGAATAAACTGACTACTTTGTCGACACTGCAAAAAACAGTCGGTTGGGTGTAAGAGGACGCACAACATTTTTACAATCAGTGTTAAATTCAAGTATTAGTTCAACATATTTGTGTGTAGTTTAAAACTCATTTGTGTCGATTATCACATTCTGTTTAGTTTATATCAACAACATTTGCTTATAATCAAACTCCGTGTGTAGTGTCTAACGACGATGAGGGTGCAAGAACCGTAAGTGTTTAAATAAATCACGGCCAATCAATAAAATCGCTCATATCGTTTGTTATAATTTTCCCCCATCTTTTGAAGACTCGAATTTGGTCTGAGTTTTCTTGTTGTTTTCTTGTTTTTTTTCCTGAGTTTTCATGTTTTCTGTATAATAATTATAAGTGTTATTCAAAGTTAGAAAATGAATAACTCTTGCACTTTAGCCAAATTGCTCAGTTTTTCATCATTTTCCTTCGCTTCATTGGTCCTGCATAACTTAAAGGGAGAAGCGCATCAGCAATAACAGGCATAGTTAAGAATAAAGAATGAGTGTAGTATTGTGAGAATATGTGGTACATGGTGCCAAAAAAAGCTCCAGATAAGGGGTACTGTGTGATATCACCCTCATCAAGGCCCTATAAATCTAGTTAGTTTTGTGTTTATATTTACGTCTTTGTAATTTTACCAAGACAAAACTTGCAGAAACAGCTTAGGGAGGAGCGGACTTATCATTCAAACAGTGGCATACATTACACCGGTGGCGGCTCAACACGATCGCGCGCACGCATTGTCCACGTCATGCTCACTCCCTGCATGCCACGTGCAATCTGATTGGTTGGCAAGAACTCAAATATTTCTTAAACTTATGCTGATAGTTGCTGGCGACTTCTCCGTTTAACTGTCGTGAGTAAAAGTGAAAAGGATACATTGACTTTATTTCAGATATTTAACATTCTTCGAGGAAATTCGCGCGCTGTAAGAAAGTCACATTTTTGGAGCTGTGCTCATCAAATGACACTGTTACTTTTGCTAGCATAGCAATACTTACCTTACTACAGGGGCGCAAATCCAGGGGATCGGGACAATCTCCCCCACGATTTTGAAGGTGGGGGACACAGATATAAATGCCCCCCCCACGAATTTTAATGCGTGCATAAGTTGTGAGTCTGTGATGTGTGTTTGCCCGGACTTTGTCCGACATGGGCAATTAAAAAAATTGGTGGGCAAGAAATGTTTTGGTCGTCGCTGAGGCCATTTTTCGGCGGCAAGGCTTGACCGAAAAAGAATTTCACCTGGATTTTGAGAATAAAATGTTGTCCCTACCGCCCCCCACCCCCCGCCCCCGCTGAGCCCGAGTTTTCGCGGCTGGCGTGACGGGAAAAATTTTGGACCTGGGATTTGAGAATTTTTTTTTGTCACTACTCCCCCCCCCCCCTAGAGTCCGCTCTTTTCTGATGAGGTATAACCTCAGATAACCCTCAACACCTTAATTAACCTTTGGATGCTATAATGTAAAATATAGTCGAAATTTTGGGGGTACCCGGTAATTCTCGGGGGTCCCCCCCCCCGAGATTTTTATTACATTAATTTAAAAAAAACGAAAGATATTCAAATCTATTAATTGTGTGATAATGACCTTTGGCATAAAGCTTTCCAAATAAAACAAAAAAAATCCCCAAACTAACTGGTGCTTTATAGTGATTTATTGTTGGCATTGAAATAAAATCAACTCACAATATAATCAACGCGGGGAGGAGTTGTATTAAGATCGGTGTAGGCAAGCTGCATCATAATTATATTACTGAAATTAATTAACAACAGCAAAGCGTTTTGCTTTTTCTATCAATCAATTTTAACATTGAAAGTTTAACCTGAACTCTCTGACGTATAAGTTTAAAACAGTGGAATCCAACGGAATACTACACTCGCCGGAAATCAAACGACAAAAACTAGAAATATAACTGATACCCAATAAGCGATATAGGCGGAGTGCCTTTGACGCGACAACGATAGGAATACGCAAAAAAATGACGAAAAAGAATGAAAAAAAAAGCGTCTCTAGAACCCGCTGAACCGCGCGCGCAGTGACTCGATATTCGTAATAATCAGGGTGCCGTGCAATGAGTTTTTGTGTTCGATGCGAGAATTGCATTCCGAGTGGTAGCAATTTCAGGAGTATTTTTACGTCCGCCGTGCACTTTAAAGGTCCGTAAGGCCAAAAGAGCGTTTGTTCTATAACGGTTCGGAAATGTTTATTGCATTGGCAGCTGGGGGCGTGGCACAACACAACGTAAACAACAACAACGGAACGACGAACGAAGACGCGGGCGAACATCAACGGCGGACGAAGACGAAGGTGACGACGAAATCAACAATAGCAGTACCATGCTCCTCCTCCTCCTACTACTGCTCTGCTACTGCTACTAATCTCTATATTACTGCTGCTGCTACTACCACTAATTTAACTTGCTGCTACTACCAATACCACTGCTACTACTGCTGCTGATGAATACAAACAAACTACTACTATACTACTACACTACTCACTACTACTATAACTACCACTACTTTCACTCAACTACACTACTACTATACTACTACTACTATACTACTACTACTACCACTTATCTTCTTCTCTCTTCTTCTCTTCTTCTTCTTCTTCTCTCTTCTCCTTTCCTCCTCCTCCTTCTTCTTCTTCTTCTACCTTCTTCTCTTCTCTCTCTTCTTCTCTTCTTCTTCTCTTCTTCTTCTTCTTCTTCTCTTCCTTCTTTCTTCTTCTTCTTCTTCTTCTTTTCTTCTTTTTTCTTCCTTCTCTTCTTACACTACGTATCCCTCTAGCTACTCCTCTGGTTCAGTTCAAATAACGAAAAAAAGGATGTGTAATCAATCCGTACAACGCTCAACAACATTTTCCAATAGCTTGCTTTATTGTTTGCGGACTTGACCGGGCGGAAGAGTGTTGTTCACACACTATACATTACGCACGGTAGATTTATACTGTCGGGCGCATTTGCGACCTCTAATATGGACACGATATACGTAGGCCAATGTTCTGGGCACAGGGAGGGGGGGTGGACTGTCATACAGTAAGTTTCACAATTTGATATAGACCTTAATTTTTATTGCCCATGTCAAATTAGGCAAGTGTAAAGTTTTCTTCCGTTTATCCACTTTTTGAAGATATTGGTATACGGACCAGTCTTTCTAGAAAAACATCAACACGAAAATTGTTAAGCAATGCAAGTTATTATTTTTAAGTGCTTTCAATAAGCAAACTCATTCTCAACATTATATAATATGTATTTTTCTTCTTTTTCTTTTCTGAGATCTAACGTTATATATTATTGAGCCTAAGTAGTCGTACACCTTAGGTTATTTCTGTCTTCTTTTTTTTTACCTAAATAAATCTACATGGAAGTAAACTTTGTAACCTGAAAATATACACGGCCTTAACTAGTCTACAATCTCCCGTACTAGGAATTTGGGTAAGAAGTTTTCATATAAGTGGTTTTTTAAACTTTCGGTTGTTGAGTGTTTCTTTTCGCCTGGGAGAATTTCCAGGCCATTTTGAGTTTTATTGACTAATACACAACACAAAAAAAACAAGAATACGGTCTCATTATGCGAATTTATCTTGTTAGTAGATTGATGTACAAAGTAAAGTCCATGTGACCTCTAACGGATTACACAGCATTACACTGCATGCACA
>JZLH01S0431347.1:0-12383 GCA_001188425.1 Eucidaris tribuloides
GGCCTGGACTGAAGATGTACAATCCATTAAATCACAAGCGAAGACGAGCAAGCGCTAACATTGATGACGTCCATGGATGCCAGGGATGCGGGAAGAAGTTCCACTTCATCAACGGGCTCGAGAGGCACATGAAGATGTGCCCAAACAAGGACAAGCTCTTCAACAAGAACTCTCTAGTTCATTCGGCTCCTCAGAATGTGATCAAGAAACAGCACCAGTGTGCTTATTGCGCCCGGCAGTTTGTCTACCTGAGGAGTCTAGAAAAACACATTTCCAGTTGTCCGAAAAGACCAGCTGATGCTCCGATTACTGTGCCAACTACTGCAAATGTGGAGGTGAAAAATCCCGATGAGAATTCTGACGCATATATCATCCAGAATGCAGTTCAAAATGCTGTTCAGAATGCAGTGCAGAATGCAGTTAAAATGGCAGCTGCAAAAGATCCTACACCCTCGAGCGGTAATACAATGGAGTCGACAGGCAATGAACAGGTACAGACGGAAACGGCTGGTAAGATTGCAGATGCCGTTGCTCCCCCTGTTACTCAGAGGAAGACGAGGAGGAGGAGAAGGAGGGCGGATCCCTACCGTGTTGTGAAGAGAAGATCTGGATCAGGTTCACCCAGAGGAAGATTAACAAAAGTAGAGACGGAGATTGCTGCAGATGATGAAGAAGAGGAAGAGGAGGATGAGGAAGATGCAGAAGAAGTTGCTGGTGAAGAAGTTAAGGAGCCTGAAGACAAGACCAAGGAGGAGACGGGTGATGATGTTCATGATGGGGAAAATGGTGAAGAAAGTAGTGTTCTTAATCCAGAAGAAGATAGCCAACAGAACTAATATTGTGAGTAGGTTTGTTAAGATAGAGGTTTCCTCTCTTCGAAAATGATACACGCTAGTGATCCCTTGTGCTGTATTGATGCAAGGACTTAAACCATTTAAAAAATGTAGAGCGGTCAAAAGGAAACAAGGTGTCTCAAACTGGAATTTGGATGATGATGTCAATATAATAATAGAGCTTGTAACAATTCTATCAAATATTACCCAGAAAACTATCAAAATTGCAATGCAAATGATAGAAACTTGTAAATGGGAATGTATACATGTGCTCATCTTTACTTAGTTCAGTTGTTAAAGGAAAAAATACACTTGTTACTAGCCATTTGTTGAGAAATATTATTTTGTAGGTGTCTAGAACATGTTTTGTCTTGTGCAACAGTCTCATTCCATTGAACCAATGACATGGCGCTGACTAAGCCTTAATGCTGCACACCACATACATGCTGCTTAGCATATTACAGACATGATATAACGCTGGAGGAAAGGGGGAGGAATGATACTATGAGAAAGGAAAGCAGAAGAGACAGAGAAAATTTATATCCATGAGAAATTAGAGAAAATTTATATCCATGAGAAATTTTTGAAAATACGAGCAGAAGCATGAAGGAAAATTTTAAAACTATGAGCAGGATTGTTAACTTGAGTAGAGTACACTCATGTACAGATTTAACCTGTTGAAGACTAGACATGAGATATCTCGTCTTAAAGTCTATGGAAAATGCATGTTAAAGCAAAATCAAACTGTCTTCAGTGGGTTAACCCTTTGTGCGCGAATGTTGCGTCTGTGCACAATCGTACGATTAAATTGTACAATCGTAATAATTATTTTTTTCCTTCACCTTTGTACAGGAGACACTGAAAAAATAGCTAGTGTTCTTAAAGGGAGAAGGCACTAGCAACTAACAAGCATAAGTTAAGAATAAAAATGACATTGTGAGTATTGTGAGAATTATGGTACATGGTGATAAAAACAGCCTAAATAAGGGGTACTGTGTGATACTCACCCTCATCGAGGCCCTATAAATTAGTTAATTTGTGTTTATTTTACGTCTTTGTAAGTTTTACCCTAAGACAAATCTTGCAGAAACAGCTATAGGGGGAGGAGCTTATCAATTCAAACAGTGCATACATTACCATGGTGCGGCTAACACACGTCGCGTGGCATGCATTGGTCACGCATGGTCAGCTCCCTGCAGTGCACGTGCAATCTGATTGGTTGGCAAGAACTCAAATATTTTCTTAACTTATGCCTGTTAGTTGCTGGTGCCTTTTCCCTTTAAGTAACATCTAAAGAAAAATAACCACTTCCAATACCGCAATAAGAAAAGCAAATTTATAAGAAAATATGAAAAGAACAATTGTCATTATTATCCCCTCAAAATAAATTCATCGTGTAAAGGGTTAATGGGCACTAAATGCATATTCCAGTTTACGCAGAAACCATTCAGGTCCTAGCAATCTTTCCTGACATCTGTGTACAAACCTGAAGAGAATGATTGAAACTTTTCAAAATTCCAGGTCATTGTTTGGATTTAATGGAGATAATGGAAAGCTTTATGCTTGAGGCTGTATTTTACATTTTGTAGTCAAAAAAACTATTATTTGTATGAAATAGTCTTGTATCATTATGTTTATTTCCAAAGCTGGTTAATTAACTCAGATGGTTTTCACTTAATCTTCAAACAATATTTGAAAGCTCTTTTCATGAAAATACAAAACTATTGCTCCCTAAAATAATATTGCTAACCTGCAAATGTTTGTTGTAAAATATTATTTTGATTTGCAGTGATTGCTTGCTGGTAAAATATTTTTTTATTACAAGGGGATTATTTGAGTTCTGTCATTACAGCAACATGTTGCAAATACGGTTAGTGGAAACTGTAAAGTAAGTTTTCGGTCAGTGGTCAATTATCCTTCTTGACACAGCATTAAGAATGTGGGAATAACAGAGCTGCCAAGTGGTTCTGAGTTTCAGTAATTTGTACTGAAAGTGGTGAAGAATACTGAAGGTTGCATGAAACATACTGATTTTATCAAATCAGTTTTGTGTAATTCTACTGCATTTATGTTAGAATTATTACTGATTTTGATTCAAAATATGGCAAAATTAATGTGATTTAGCTGTGAAAGGCATTGATGAACGTTGGCTGCTCTAGAATACTATAATCCATTCCACTTATTGGGATTCTATCAAAAAGTGATTACATTACTTCTGCAAGAGTTGCATTTATCTGTTGTCACTCAACATGATTGTAAGGTTTTTAATGGTTTGATTATAAACCTCATGGGGGACAGAATAAATTAACATATTATATCCAGTGTTAAATGTTGGATTAGAATAGACCCGAGTACTAAGGGTGTGTTCACAGTGGAGCTAGATTGCCCCACGTCCCAGATTGAACACGGGTCGATCCGGATCGAACGTCAGGTGTGATCAGAAATATAGGCTGTAAAAAACGATCCGGATCAAAATTGTTACTCCTGGGAAACTGTAGGGTTTGATCTGGATCAACCTGCATCGACCCGTATCGACCCCTAGTGTGAACAGAAATTACCTTTTCACATCGCGGATTGATCCAGATTACTGGAAGTTGTAACCCATTGGGCTACAATTTTAGACACTGAATACATTGAAGAAATCAGCGCGCCGCTCTTACACGTTAGTGACATCATCAACATTTGTATTGGCTTATAAGAATTTTTTACATTGCCTGCCTTATTCCATCCAACTTCTTCGGCTTCTGGCCCGGTATCGCTGATGTTTTCAATGATATCATGAGCAACAGTTGTGGCGTATTTACATTGATACCGGCCATGATTCGAGCTACGTCACAGGTCATTGATACGAGAACGTTGATTTCTAGGTCAGATATGCCAATTTGCCTATGTGGATTGATGCGGGTCGAATGTTCATCGTGCATAGTGTGAACGGAAATATGAATACGGGTCGATCCGGATCGATCCGGATTGAACCCACATTGACCCATATCTTGGCTACTGTGAACACGCCCTTAGTGACTCAAATTTATACATGATTCTTTCCTGAGGACCTAGCAATGCGGTATTCCACTAATACTTGGAATCCAGTTTGCATGCAGTACTTGTTGCTTTGTCTGGCAAGCTTCTGGCAAGCTATCAGGTTGTCAAGAATAGCCTTTGTTGAAAAAATATGCATAGAATTTGAAAACATTAGTAAACAGGTCTATTGGAGTATACTTTGAGAATATATAATTATGTAATGAGAGTATATAATTGTGTAATAACAGATTTATAGCTCCACACGAGATATTACGCCAGATAAATTACATGTATGAAATGAAAGCAATTTTGGCAGGCACTTTAGAAAAAAATATGGTAAAGCAAGTGCTGTTTACACTATGACCTTGTATTCAAACAGCATATTTCTGGACTTAGTGTAGACATGTATTTTACATATATCAAGAAGGTCAACAAGTTCTTGTATGCATAGATGGATATTGTATATGATCCCAATTTTTATAAAACATTCATTAGAATTTTGCATATGTGTACTACAGTCATGGACAAAAGTTTTTCTACCAAATGCAGTTTTCAATCATATCAGAGAGAGGTTTCTTGTCCTGAAGTAGAGCCAGGGGCGGGACCACAGGGGGGTCAGGGGGCGTGCGATCCCCCCCCTATTTTTTTCAAACTTATTAAAATGACAGGAATTTTACTGTTTTTTGACCCCCCCATTTTTTATTTGGCAAGTAAAAAAAAAAGAAAAAATTGGCTGCCAAAAACTTTTTGTCGTTGTTAGCTCCCTGCCCCCCGCTTGTCGGACGCTGTTTGGTTTGCAGTTCGGGTGGTAAAAAAAAAAAAAATCAGGCAGGCAAAATTTTTCTGACGAATTTCGCCCCTCCTAAAATTTTACTCTGGCACTGCCCCTGAGTAGAGCTCATTTGAACTTAGTAATGATCTTTTCTGCATGGGTGATTGATCATTAATGGTAAGAAATCTGCACTTTAAAACAGGGCTATGCAAAGAAATACAAATTTTTGTCCATGACTGTATCTTACAGGGTTAAAGCTAAATGTGATTGAAGACATTCTGTGCAAAATATCATTTTTTGAATGACTTTTCATTGCATAGTTTTTGAAAAATTAGCAAAGTCAAATGTTGAAAAGACAATTATCTTGTGTAGCACATATTTATTTTTCTAAAAAGTAGAAGATACTTTTTTTTGACCAAAAGAAACTCTGATCTTTAGTTGAGTGAATCAGTGGAGCTTTGTTGTAAGCAATGATCAGTACTATGTCTAACAATGAGGCACATTTCCCTTTTTTTTGCAAATTATACTTGCAAAATTTGACCCTATTATTTATTCATGTTTACTACTGTCTGAATTTGTTTTAAAGACACTATATAACACTGTGGAAGACCTGTTTAAAAATTGTCGAACTTTGCTATCTGACATATCTGACAGTGTTTGAATGGACAAATAAACAACCTAGAACACAAAAGTTCGGACAGTTATGCTGTCACTAGTAAAATATGTGCAGATACAAATTGGCCATTAATTATTCTCAGTCGATAGGAAATTCTGCAACACAGCAGTCTATGGGAAAAGCTGGAATGGTCTCTCAATGATTTTCACTTTCTCAAAGCACTTAACGATCGTTTTAAACTGCAATTTTTCCAGGGCTTCATTTCTGGACAGTATCAGAGACACTGGTAACATGGGGCATCATGTAGCTCAAATTTTTTAAACTGGAAACATTGTTATACAATGCCTTTAACAAAAGCACCAACTCACTGTATTTATGTCTAACAGAGAAAAGTTTACTAGCTAATCAACAGATGAATACCTTTATTAGATTAATCGACCAATGTATGTGCATATATCTATCTTTTTAGATGTACTTGTAGACTTAAACTTGTTTTAAGGATGACCTTGAGGACCACGGGTAAAATAGAAACTAAAATGATAAGAGCACGGACCAGTCAAATTAAATTGTTATAAATAAGAGACCTTTGATATATTGGAACTTTTTATATTGAGGTTCGACAGATTTATACTGTTAATCCCTAATTTTGGAAGACGTGTTGCTTGATAAAAGATCCAATTTGGGTTTGAAATGTGTGGAATATAGAAATTGCTATATCTGTAGATGTCATTGGGTGAATCTGAAATTCAGGTAGCAATGACAGTTCTTAGTGTTCACAATATGGTGCACCACCTATCGGGTCCAAGAGACAGACAAAATCTGCAAGTCTTATGGGAAATAAACACAACAAAAAAAGTAACTACCCCCTTTTTCAAAATACAATAAATTTTTAAAGAAATGGTTTTGAGCAAAATAATTTGGCAGGGGTGTTTCTGCACCAATTGGCTAACTGCTGTGGGAAAATATGATTGATCCGTCAATGCATGCATGAGTGAGCACATATTAAAGGCCAAAAGTCACTTTTCAAAAGTCACAAGGGTCATTTGGGGGGATTTGTGATGCAGGATTTTGACAAATTCTTTTGTTAGTGAATGATTTAGTGCTTATTATGTTATTCATCTATCGTTTGACCCCCTTACAACTCGTTTGACACTTTTCAAATTTCTTGCGCTTCAGTGAGCTCAATTTGAAAATTGCCATCCTTCCTCAATTTTCAAACTGTAAAATCCATTAAGTTTATTGAAAAAAAATGAAATCCTTTATTTTTCAGCAAAATGTATCTTGACCTGTTGTATAAAGAGGTTGTAACCATGTCATGGTTGAGTGAGCACACTCTTTAAATAAAGCAAAAAATACCATTGTTTACCTTTATTTTGGCATAAGAGATGACTCCTGTGACTTTTGAAAAGTGACCTTTTTGTCTTTAATGCATGCTCACTCATGCGTGGCTTGACGGATCAATCACATTTTCACACAGAGGTTAGTCAATGAGTGTAGAAATACTCCTGCCAAATTATTTTGCCAAAACTCATTTTGTAAAAAAGTTATGGTAGTTTGAAAAAGATGGTAGTTACTTTTTTTGTTGTGTGTAGTAGATATGAAGCTTAGCTGCTGTACATTTAATGTAAACAATACATGCCACATAATTTCATTGTGATATTTAGACACTTTTCATTGAATTCTTCCACTGTTTTTGGCATGGTTTTCATTTGTGAAACATGAGAATGCAGTTCACATACTGCCAAACTTGGAAAAATTTGGAGAAATACCCGTGGACAAAAGACATGAAGAGGGTGAAATGGCCATGCAACAACGCTGCAGCAGAACTGATGTCGACCTCAAATGGGAAATTGCCCTGTCCGCTGTGGGAATGATGGGATGAACTCTCATTCCACAGCCGTCATAATTCACTTCATATTCTATAAGACAGTAGCCTGTGTAGAGTTTTGGTAAAATGGTATAAAATTAAATCCACTGAAAGTTTTCTATCTACTATTTTTTGACAAGAATTGGTGAAATATTAACATATTATTTTGTGCTCTGATATGTTTACATTTTCTGGATTTTGTTATGATGGTTAATTCCATAATAAAGACTTTTCAGAGTAAATTACTATCAGGAAATTGGTTTCTAACCCACCCTATTGATATGCAAAATAGAAAAAAAAAATCAATTTTCTGCCAATTACCTAACGCTTGTTTTGTACAAGAGGCTGTACTTCAAAATAATGATTTACATGTATGATTTTGTAGATACTGTAAATTTTCTGTTGGCTTTGGTTCCAATTGTTGAGCCAGTCATTCTTTTATTTTTGAAGTTTTCTTGTCGATGTAGACATTAATAAGTTATTTATTTAACAGTATTTTTTGTAAAGAAAAATGTACATAGTTATGAATAAGCCTCAGAACAAACTGCTTCGGATCAAACATTAACTTTGTAGTTGTCACATTTTTTTTTTGGTTTCCTCTTTCCATGTTGTGTATTCTGTATAGTACTGCTGTATTGGCAATTCAGTACCTTTCCAACCTAAGTTATTTATTTATTGTAAGTAGAAATCATCATGTCAAAAGTGTAAATGTGACAAGATTGATGAATGACCCCGTTTATGGGGTCATTGTCGAGACCCTGGTCATTGATTGACCATGCTGCAGGTTATACAAGTCCGTGTAGATACATGTAAGTAGTTCATATACTCATATTTATTTTGGTAGTTGTTTGAAGCCAGTACAGTACTCACTGCAACCAAGTAAAGTTTGTGTTCAAAACGGGAGTGTAGCCTGAAGGACTAGTTACTTTTGCTAAACGGGCAACATTGAAACAAATCAGGCAAAACTTGAAAGAAGTCATGCAATTCATGAGAAACAAGTCCTGAAAATAGTCGGTAGTGGGGGCGGGAGAGGTCAATGGGCCATTGTTATGGGCAAATTACATAAATGAGTGAAACAAGTTTAGTCAACGGGTCAAACGGATTTATCACCCCCCCCCCGTCTTCTGAAAATACACCCAAATTCTCCACATTATTATTACTTTATCTTCTGTATCATTCTAAAAAAAATATATTTTTTACACCCCTTCCAACTGAAAAATCCTGGGTATGCCACTGGCCTTGAAACTTTAGGATATGGCAATATCAACTTAGCAACTGTAGTTGTGTATGAAATTTACACATCTCTTTTGTGTACGCTTTTTATGAATAATTTATGCTTGACTTCAACATATGATCTTGCTGAAATGTAACGATACTAATTTGTCCACCTATAACTTCGTGGATGAAGAACAAAAAAGTTGTTCTCAAGAATATTGAATGGAAGTGAAGTTTTTTACGCAATACGTGTATAGGGTTGTTCACAAATAAATCAAGGTATCATAACCATCAGTGCTAATTTGATATTCTTATAAAATACTGAACACCAAGTTCAAAGACTTGGAAAGTTGTGATTTTTTTTTTAACTTCAGGAAGTTCTTTGTTCGCGGTTTTGTTTATTTTGAAGTTTCACGACTTGTTTTACTGTTTTCAGTTTTAACTCAAAAGTAACTAGTCCATATTATTCCACTCTAGTATAACATTGTATAAGGAAGCTTTGGGTTAACGTGAAATATTTCATGATTAATTATCTTTATATTATTAATCTTTACCGTTTTCCATTGCATATTATTTCGGTATGCTAATTTACGTAATTCATATGAAATGAAAAGTTATACCTAAAAGTGTAAGAAAATGCATGTCTGTGGAATTTGTAACAATTGTAGAATCATTCGATAGCACGACGCGAGGCCTATCATTGTATTTTTGATGTTGTATGGTTGTCACTTGCCAAATCCTCGTATCTCAAAATCATAAATGTTAAATTGTCAAAACTTAAAATATGGATCCTTTAATCCATTGAAAATGGACTGATCTCCATTTTAATATTTTTGACAGTCACGCCATGTTTGTGAGATTTGTAGGAGAAATCTGGCTTCCTAGCTGGAAGATTACATTAAAAACTCATTTTCACCCAAATTGAGATACAATGTTGTGTCACCCGGATGTGTAGGAAAATCTGTCAAATACTATTATGCTAGTTTCACCGGATGACGTCACTCGCCTTGACTGGCAGAAAGATCATGGATCCTAGGATCCATGATTTAACGAAGGTTTAGTGCAGATAGTAGATTCGTCGCGCAACTTGACTGCGTTGAAAGATCCCGACCCGATTATTACAAGCTCACCAAAATGCGTTCCACATGCTCACAAGTGACAGAAGGATCTCACTGATCAAGCTGGGATAGGCTTTTATTACAAAAGGTGTAGTTCATATTACATATTCGCCGCGCAACGTACCTGCGGTGAGAGATCCCATCGTGGCCTGAAGGCTCCGTTTTATCCCACCTGTAATGTAAAATCATCCTTTTTTTTCTATGCTGCTTCGAATTGTAATTATTTGACAATGAAATAACAATGCAAATGAAATGTCAATTTCAAGTACTTGAGAAGTTTTAAGCAGTGCAACTACGAGTCTTCCAAATCCACAAAAAACAGACGCGAAATTGAGTTTTGTGTTTGAAAGGAAAGGTAAACAGTGCCATGTGTGTATATACCATGTCAAGACTGAAACACTGTTCGTTTCGTTTGAATAAGATATGAAACAAAAATAAAATTTTGCACTGAAAGATAACTGTCTTAGTACGTCGCGTTATTTGTCGGATATGTTATGAGTAATTTCGAGCAAGAGATTTGTGTTACGCTCACGCTGCTTGAGCTTGGAAGAACCATGCGGTATGATTTTGTGCTGTTTGTGTGTGTGTGTGTGTGTTTGTGTGTTTGTGCGCGTGTGTGTGTAGGTATATGTGTGTGTGTGCGCGCGCGCGCGCGCGCGCGTGCGTGTGTGTGTGTGTGTGTGTGTGTGTGTGTGTGTGTGTGTGTGTGTGTGTGTGTGTGTGTGTGTGTGTGTGTGTGTGTGTGTGTGTGTGTATGTAGGGTGATGTAGAAGGTGGAATGAAAAAAATTATACAGGGTATTCCTAAACAAGCGGGTTTGTGGTACCAGCATTCAACAGCGTCAACCTAGTGCCCTTTGAGAAACATCATTTCTAGAAATTTTACACTGGAATAAGAAGTTACTCGTCAGATTTAATTTGACTACTGGTTTGCTTCAACACTGTCACGGACCACAGAGTATAGGCTTCTCTGAAGGTGGAGGGTACATAGCCTACGTTTTCCAAGTTTTGGGGTTTGATTATTTTTCCACAGCAAAGGCAATAAAATGCTATCTCATAACTTTTTGCGAGTGAATATGTTATGTAAGACAATCAGTATAGCTGCAATCTCTGGAGAGCACATCCTTTCCCACGTTATTTTGAATGAATGAAATTGGGAGATGAATGGCATTGATTGTTACATTTTCGTTTTCATAGGGTAATTGTCCAACTGGAACGTCAGACAAACATTACCCAACATTCTTCTTCTGAATGAATGGCATTAATTGCTCAAACTTGAAAATAATGGATTTTATATATATTACCTTCAAGAGCTAGGGGAGTCCATTAATTTTTCTTGGGGGGGGGGGTGGGATGGCAAAAGTAAGAAAAAAGTCACATTTTGTGCGAAATGGAAGTACATGTGCACATGCATAACATATTGCGCGCAGTATTGAAAATTGTGTAGGTTAATTAGTATTTTCATGTTAAGTTTAAGACTGGAAATGGTTTGTGCCTTGCACTGATTTTTAAACATTCCTTACATGTACATACATTACGTTTAATGATTTTCAAGTTGTCGAAATACATAATGGGGGAGGGGGGCAAAAAAATTCATTGGTGGGGTGACTGCCCCTCGGCCCTTCCCCCGATCGACTCCCTATCGGGATCAATGATGATGGATGTACGGTATCAAATAAAAGTCAAGAGGTACCCTCTTCTCCCAACGAATTTAAACAGAATCATTTTTTTTTTTTTTTTGGGGGGGGGGCATTTTTTCAAAATCCATTGAACTTCGGTTACATCTCTTTAGAGAAAACCGCGTGGTATCGTCTTAACTATGCTGATATGGTTGATTGATTACTGTTGATATAAATCATGCCATACCCAGCACAAATCCCTAATAATACATTATCAATTACCACAAATCAATAGTGGTTAATGCTCTGAAAAAAAAAATAACAGTCAAATTATGATCACCCGTGCATAGACCTTTAAAATCATTAGTCTTGTCACTCAGAACACAAATCCATGGTCATCATTAATTGTCGTAAATACATCAGACAATGGGCAATTCTAAACTGGATAAATTTTCACTTCACCCAAAGTGGATAGCCATTTCATGTGCAACATACATGTAGTTTTTACGTCCTTTACAAAAGAGGGCAGTGTTCACTCGGGCACAAAACATTTCCGGACTTTTCAGTGTCAGCTTGCCATACTGTACACGTATAAATCTTACCAAAATTTGATTTTTTTTGGTTAATTATTTGAGGGCCATTTTAAAACCGTGTCTTTTTTTGGAACACTCGGTATGCTCCGGCAGACAATTTTCATCGGGGAAATAATCCAGTTAGCTTGAGAAAGTCCACAGGAGTGGACAGAAAGCTAGCCAGCAAAACATAAGTTTTGTAGAAGCTAAATTATTGTATGATTCACCTCAACTGAGGTATTTAGTATCTATCTATCTATCTATCTATCTATCTATCTATCTATCTATCTATCTATCTATCTATCTATCTATCTATCTATCTATCTATCTATCTATCTATCTATCTATCTATCTATCTATCTATCTATCTATCTATCTATCTATCTATCTATCTATCCATCTATCTATCTATCTATCTATCTATCTATCTATCTATCTATCTATCTATCTATCTATCTATCTATCTATCTATCTATCTATCTATCTATCTATCTACTCTATCTATCTATCTATCTATCTATCTATCTATCTATCTATCCTCTCTCCACTCTCTCTCTCTCCCCTCCTATATCTCTATATATATATTATCCACTTTTTTTTCCTCCTTTTTCTGTATAAGTCATTATGGGAAGGTGCATTTTCCCGTTTCGGTTCGTATGAGTGGTTGATCATGTGAATATTAAATAGTTTCAGAAGTTGTAGCAAGCTGACCTTGATGCCCAATATAGGGATCACCCTCCATGCAGAACGT